>CAUYSK010124782.1:0-26154 GCA_963575035.1 Avahi laniger | reverse complement strand
GGCTAACTTTTTCTATATATTTTTAGTTGCCCAGATAATTTCTTTCTATTTTTAGTAGAGACGGGGTCTCGCTCTTGCTCAGGCTGGTTTCGAACTCCTGAGCTCAAACAATCCGCCCGCCTCGGCCTCCCAGAGTGCTAGGATTACAGGCGTGAACCACCGCGCCCGGCCTACTCTCTTTCTTGACTCCTTTTCCTTCCTTAGCTTTGGTGACACTCCCCTCAGAGCCCCTCTGTCTCTCTGTGTGTGTCTGTCTGTCTCTCTCCTGTTGCTCCTCCACTTTCTCTGCCCAACACTTCAATGCTGGCGCTCGCCATGAGTCCTACTCTCCTTCTTCTTCTCTTTTCACCTTATTCCATCAGGGTGCCACATTCCTGTTGACTCCCAGTTCTCTCTCTCTAACCCAGGCCTCTCCTCCAGAGAGATCCAGACTCACAGAGTTAAGTGTTTCTCTGGAATGTCCTGCAGTCCTGTAAAACCCAATGTATCTAACACTGTATTCTCTACCCAATCCCCAACCCCTGCCCAGGAAAACTCCTCCTGCTGTATTTTCTATCTTAATGAATGATGCTGCCATCGACCCAGCTGCCCAAGCAGAAACCTTAGTCTTTTTTTCCTCATCCCTCTGTAGCATCAGTCACCAAGCCCTGCCTATTCTGCTTCTTACTATCTCTTGACTCCAACCCCTTCTCTCTATTCCCATACCCATGAGCTTCGGCTCACCTGAGTAACTGTAAAAGCTGGTCCCCCTACTTCTTTTCTTAACCCAACCAATCCAGATGAATTGTTTGATAACAAATTCATTCTTGTCACTCTCCTGCTAATAACTCTTTAACAGCTCTCTATTATCCACAGATACTTTACTTTAAACTCACTAGCAGGGTCCTGTTGGTAATAGAGGGATCCCAAGTGAGAACTGCAAGTTAGTTCTAAATAGCAGGAGCTTAGAAATAGAGAATAGTAGTTCCAATGAGGCCAGAGAGCTAAGCAAGAGCCACTTAATGAAGGGCTCTCCATCTATTAGAAAGCACCAATGAAGACTGAAAAGGAATGGTCAGTGAGGTAGAAGAACTGAGAGAGAGTAATCCAGGAAGCCAGTGACTAGAGTTTTAAGGTAGATGGAGCAATGAAATGTGTCATCACTGAGACATGACATGGATTGAGAATTGATCACTAAATCTGGTATTTTAATTGCTTATTTATCTATCCTTTAAACATACTCGGATTTATTTCATCTTCAAAAACAATCATCCTTGTATCCAACATTACCCCATCAACTCTCACAGCTCCTACTGACTCTCTTCCCTTTCATAGTCAAAGTCGTTAAAGTTATCTATACTTGTTGTCAGCACAATGTTCAAGTTTGGGTGATATTTTCCCAAACCTTTTTTTAAATTTATTGATTTGTAATTTTTTTTTTTTTTAGAGACAGAGTCTTGCTCTGTTGCCCGAGCTAGAGTACAGTGGTGTCATCACAGCTCACTACAACCTCAAATTCCTGAGCTCAAGTGATCCTACCACCTCGGCCTCCCAAGTATCTGAGACTACATGTGCACGCCACCATGCCTGGCTAATGTTTCTGTTTCTTGCAGAGATGAGGTCTCGCTATGTTGTCCAGGCTGGTCACGAACTCCTGGCCTCAAGAGATCCTCCCATCTCAGTCTCCCAAAGTGCTAGGATTACAGGTATGAGCCAATGTGCCCAGCTAATTTGCCTATTCATTAATTTAGCAAACAATTGGTGAACATATGTCTCAAGCAGGATGCACAGTGGTGAAGGGTATAGCTTTTAGAGTCCGACAGACCTGACTTTGAGTTCCACCTCTGCCATTTTCAAGTCATGTGACCTTTGGTCAGTTACTCAAGTCTTTTTAAGTCTTAGTCTCCTCATCTATAAAAAAGGTTTAATAAAAATCTGAACCTCACAGTGTGGTCACGAGGACTAAATGAGAAAATGCATTTAAAGCATTTAGTCTGGTACCTGGTTTGCAGTAGGACTTAATCCCTTAACAAGATCCCGTTGCTAATCAATCACTTCCCACGTTAACCTTCAATACCAAAACTGCTAGCCATTTGTTTCTTTTTGCTCTTTATATTTCATTGTTGAATATGGACTTTTCCCTCCTTATTTCTCTATTCCTTTGCTCCCAACCTCCCTTAAAAAGCAGCAGAGAAATTTCTCTGCCAGGAAATCATTTCTTAAACGTTTGTACTTCTCTGAAGTCTTCTGTAACTTTCTTATGTGAAGGATCAATTTCTTTGCTGTCTTTTTCTTGAATGTGTATTTGTGATCAAAATAATTAGAACAGAAGGTTCACTACAAGGCATTTTATAAGCCAAAAGATAGTAACTTCACAAAGCAGGAGGATCTTCTAACATTAAAAACTGCAAAAAGTTAGTTTTATATTTTGAAAGATGGCAACTGAAGCCAAAGGAAAAGCCAGAAAGTCTCAGGACTTACCTCGATGTATGCTGGTTCTGTACCAGCAGGTGAGATGTGTGGCTGCCAGTCTTTAGGTGGCTTTGAAAGGTACTTGGAATCTGTTACAACCCATTTGAGCCGGGGCCAACCTAAATCAAACCCAAAGTAAAAATTGAATTGCTGTCAGGGAAGGAATTCACATTGAGTTGGTCATTTTAAATATCAAGAGACCAAATTAAGACCATTTAATAATCAATAAAGTACTTTTTTTTAAATTAGTTTTTGGTGATAAATCACCAGACAATTATACCTTCTTTCAAAAGTACAATCGTTCCACATGCTAATTCCAGGCCTTGACATTACCTCAACAATTGGGAGGTCCATTTGGCACTGGAAGTCCACTGAGGTTAGTGGTCTATCCTCTGTCTCTATATGCAGCATTTAGCTTTAATGTACAGAGTGGTAGCTTTTTCCAACCACCAGCATAAAGGTTAAGGGTGTGGGCTGTGGACTCAGACAGATTTGCGTTCAAATCGCTGCTCTGCCATTTATTAGCTGTGACTTTGGGTAAGTTACTTAACCTCTCTATTTCTCAGTTTCCTCACCTGTAAAATGGGGATAATAATGGTACCTACTTCATAAGAGTGTGAGAATTAAGTAAGAAAACATATGTAGAGTACTCAGCTATTATTAAATTAAAATGCTAATTAAAGCATTAAGTTTCAACTTTTAACTAAAATCAGGTACAAATATTACTAACCTTTAAACTGTACAATTTCTCCATTCTGGGTTTTTGGCAGTCCCTTTAGACAAACTTCACTGGTAAGAGCTAAGGCAATACCACAGCTTCCTAGCAAGAAGCCAATCTGCTGACCTCCAGCATCCTGTGGAGAAAAGATAATGAACACAGTAGGGGAGTGAACATGAGCATACCCATGTCCAAACTCTTAACACTTAGTAATGCTCTGGCACTTGTGAGATAACACTGAGGGAGCCTCACCAACATCTAGCAATTGTCAAAATCCAATGACATTATATTCTTCCAAATAATTTCTACAATACCATTATTTCTTGAGTACAAATCAAGCATTTTATGAACCTGACATTGCTAATGAATCCTACCAGCCAAATGTGACCACTTTATTCAAGGGTCAGCAATGATCCTCTTTTAGGTTAGTTTCGGGCAAATGAAATAAATGCTAACATGGTTAAGCAGTCTTCCTCTTGTCCCACTCCCAGATCCAAGGGCAAAGCACTTCAGCTCATAACAAAATAAATAATGTAAATGGATGCCAAATGTCCAGATTTACAATGAAAGTCAATGGATGGTTATAGCAAATCCATATACTCCTTTTATTATTCTACTTTAAAGAAGGTAGATTTAAGCTTTGTAACAGCAGCAAAAACAAGGGCAAAAAACAAAAGATACAGTCTAAAGTATTTCCATTAAAATGTCATCTTAAAAGTATCATTATGAAACCACACAAACACTGCCA
The DNA here is from genome assembly GCA_963575035.1 of Avahi laniger. Classification (NCBI taxonomy): domain Eukaryota; kingdom Metazoa; phylum Chordata; class Mammalia; order Primates; family Indriidae; genus Avahi; species Avahi laniger. The sequence goes on along the minus strand of CAUYSK010124782.1, from coordinate 22,237 downwards.
ACTTAATAATTTATGAACGACCTTATGATTTCCTGACCAATTGAAGGATACTGTATTCCATCAACTAGAGCTTCAAGGATTTTACCAATTTGTTTTTTATTCCTTCCAAAACATAATTTTTTCTTATAAATCCACATTTTCCACCAGATTCATCTTTGACATCAACACTTAGTAATAAACTGCATGAGAAAATTAGTTCAAGCAGCTCATGGAGAAATCATTTGGTTGAACATGGAAATCTGTTACATATACTTCATTTTAGTAAGGCTAACGTGTTGTCAGAGTAAAATTCTATAAATTGGAGAACAAGATGCAATCACTGCTCACCCATTCACTTAATGGAAATCCTAGGTCGTATGATATAGTTGAAGGAAATACTTTACAAAAAGGTCATAGCTATTGTAAATGTGGTTATATCTACAGTCTCTGAAACAAGAGTGATACTCCTTATATAAATGGTAATTGTTTGAAGTCAAGTATGTCGCCATGCTATTGTAAATGATACACAATACTGCAAAAATTCTATCTTAGTTGAAAACATGTTATTTACATGATGCTCGTAAATATTAATAATTTTTCTACAACTTTCATGTTTTCAGAGAGCGAAGGTGAGGACTTCAGAAAATGGTCAGACTGTTTCTAATGTCATGACTGAGTCAATTAATCCAATAAGAACCTGATGTCTGCCATGTCACATGGGCTACATTCCTCTTAAATTCAGCAATGTTACCTTTCTGGTAAGAGGTACCTCTATAGGCACTGGAATCACTTCTGCCAGGAGACATCCATAAAAAGCCACCATAAACATGACTGGATCATTGTTGGGATAAACCAGGGCTACCTAAAATTCATAATGACATTCAATAATAAAGGAATAAAAACATGCTTATGCTTTCAATGTCACTCTTTAAAATATATAACATTTAACATGAACATCTAAATCAAACTATTTAATAGCCATTTGCTCTAAAGGAAATTAAGTTACAAAGATGGACACACAAATCTAAAAAGAAAAGATCTCCATCATGCCCATTAAAAAGAAAAGATCTCGATGAGGCCCATGATTATACTAATATCTTGGGAATTATAATGCAATTCACCAAGAATTTTTCATTTAATTCTATTGGTGATTTAGCAGTAAATAATTCATCTTAAGTATTAAGTTAATTATTAATACTTACGAAATCTAAGGCAATTTACCTTAGTGTGGGACTAAAGTAATAAAATAAATGCAATGGACCTCTCTAGATAGAACAGCATATTAAAGAATAAGCCTCACATCTCTAAGAGAGCGTACAACCAATGATTGACTTGATCATCACCTTAGGGCCAACCTAAGGTTTCTTACTCTTTAATTCATTGCATTAATCCTTGTTCACTTACTCAACAATGCAAGTGTTATAGCAGGAAGGTATTTGGTAATAGGTGTAAGTAATATTGGCAGAAACAATTATGGATATAAAATTAATTCAATAACAAAAGTTAAACAGTGAAATCTCTATAATATGTGATCTCGCCTATAATACACCACAAGGATAAACAACTTTCCCTAATTAACTCAAGGAATACAAAAACATGGAACACATCACCATGACATCTGAAAACTTAATTGTGTCACTAGACTCTTGTTTCCTCTTCTTTCGTTTTCAAATTCTCTTCACTCCCAAGAAAAGTTCAATTCTGAACCTTTAAATTTTCCTAGAATTTTAGAAAATACTAATTCCATAAGACATTTAAACAACCCATTTCCTTCCTGTATACAGTGTCCACATTGCTAGGTAGACACAAAATCACCTTAAGGTTCAGTGAGGACTAGAAAACATTCATGGGTCGCATTTACAAGTAAAAGACATCCTTAGATGCTCTTTGCCACAATGCAAAAGTGTTTTTAAAAGTCTTATTTTAGGAGATTCTGTAATCATGAGCCTACTAAAAAGAAGTTTGTTGTGTAGTTTCTATAAATTTCCAATGAAAAGTAATGCTTAATGGTAAGAAGTAATCATATTTAGAAAGTCATTAATACGAAAAAAAACTTCAAAAATTAAAAATACATTTTTAATGTTTTTTATAATTAAAGAAGAAATAAAATGGTATCAATTTATTTTTTCTTAAAAGTAACATCAATCTCTTTTCCTTTTTTTTTTTTTTAAAAAGAAACAGGGTCGTGCTCTGTCACCCAGGGTGGAGGGCAGTGGCGTCATCATACCTCACTGCAGCCCTGAAGCCTTGAACTCCTGGGTTCAAGTGAAGCTCCAGCCTCAGCCTCCCAAGTAAGTAGCCGGGACTATAGGTGTGAGCCACCACACCCAGCTAATTTTTCTATTTTTTGTAGAGACGGGGTCATACTATGTTGCTTGGGGTAGTCTTGAACTCCTGGCCTCAAGTGATCCTCCCACCTCAGCCTCCAAAAGTGCTGGGATTACAGGTGTGGGCCATTGTGCCAAGCCTTTCCTTCCTTTTCTACATAAAACCACAGAAAAATTGTTTTTAAAGGTGTATAAGGCATTTTGTAAAGAAAAAATATCACAGGTTGCTTTTATTGTTTAAATATTGAAATATTTATTTCTAGAAAGGCTTAGGTTTCTTTCTTGTTATTAGCACCTCAAGAGTTTACTGATTGGCAACCACATAAAAGGACAAGTGAATTTCCTTCAATTTATGAATGCAAGAATTATCACCTAGCATCAGGCTAACCTGGGTTGGAACCAAAGCACTTTTAGTTTTCAAAAATAAAACTTCCATAAATTTTCCTGTTGTACATTAAAAATTCAAAATGTGGATATTAGAAAACAATAAGCTCCACCTCCCTAAAACCAAAATACCAGTTACCCTGTCTCCAGGTTTTAACACAGGTTCATTTTTGGTCCCCAGCTTATTAAGCAGTGTGTAGGCCAACTTTAAACTTCTGCTCCACAACTTTCCTGGAAAAAAGAAAATAGAACAGTCTTATAGAAAAAATACAGGCCTATCTTGGTAAGAGATCGTTCAATTTATCAGCACATTTACTAAGACAATAGCCATTTCCAAATGATGCATTAGATGAGCGTCACTCACCCTCCCCAACACACAAAAAGCAGCCTTCCCCAAAAACTTTGTATTCATTCTGGTTTACAAAAGCCAGTCCTGTCTTAAAACAAAAATAAAACATCACCAGATGCTCAACCTAGTTTATACAATATTCCAAATTCTTTTCTGGAATAATTCGGATATTCTTAGAAATATTTGGTATGAGTTGATCACACTTAGGGGAGGGGGACAAGTTTGGGTTCTTTTTTTTTTTATCACAGGACTGAAAACCAGAAGGCTACTTCTGTTCTAAGCTTGTTCTGAAGAACCATTTACATAGGTGGTTATTAGATACTTGTGGTAACTGCAAAGCAAATGTATGACTCAAATGATTAAACATTCCATACCACTGTAATTCAATAAAAACAGACAATAAAATGGAAATTATCTATATGAAACATGTAGCTATATTTATAGATATTAAATAAACATGCAAAAGTTTGGCCAGCTGAATGTTTTCTTTAAGGGTTACGTGGATGAAATTAATACACAGCTTCAAAGGTAAATGTTAAAACTATTTTGGCAAACACAAACAAAAAATCCTTTCCCTCTTCCTACTTCCTCCTCTCAACTCTTAGAAATTCTTATCTTAGATTATAAGAAAAGTGAAAGAAATCATGTTATTTAAAGTCTTTTTTTCTTAAGAGACAAGGTCTCGCTCTGTCACCCAGGGTGGAGTGCAGGGATACCATCATAGCTCACTGCAGCTTTGAACTCTTGGGCTCCAGTTATCCTCTCACCTCAGCTTCCCGAAGCACTGGGATTATATAGATACGAGCCACCGTGCCCAGTCCATGTTATTTTAAATAGCTATGTTAGTTTTATATACAATTTATTCAGAGGCACATCCAAGATTTAAACTATTTCAACCCTGCATAATCCTTTAAATAAAAACTTATTTTTCCTCAAGATTATTTTGTATCTAGGTCTATGGACATTGTGCTCCCCTTGTGAAGGGAAAAAGGAATCTGAATAAACTAGTACAAAATCTCATAGCTGAGGGTTGACTACGTTTTCCTTGAAGTTATTTTAAAAAGAAAAATAAAAACTTTAGATAAGATGCAAAATTAAACGGAAAAGTACTAACTCTTTGTTCATCACAGAACTTTGTATCTATTATAAGCAAGAAGCAGGATGGAGTAAAGACCTAAAAAGTAATCAGTTTTAATTTTTGGTAAAAACCATCTGATTTCCACCATACATCATTAATGCTAACCAAATGGTTTTCTAAAATGCTCTTCTAATGTTAAAACATCAGTAGATCCCCAAAGTCTCTTCTTTTTGCTGTCTTTTAAATATTAGCTGGCATGCAAATGCCACTTTAGTAAATGAAAATATTTGCAATAGCTTTACTTAGGACTTACAATCCTATTAAATAATTGAAAAGATCTGTTGAAACATAATGACCAGTAGCTGTTAAATATCAAGTTAAAAACACTACCATGATATTCTGAAGAATTCTTAGGAGAAAAGGAAAGATCTGGAATCGTGTAAACTCACCATATGTAAGAGTGTAAACTGGTTTCCCTGTCACGTCCAGTGCAGTCAGGCAGGAGCATTTTGCTTGAGTGGTACCCCAGCGCTGCAGGGCAGACTCAAGAGCAGGAGGCCAGTTACAGATGACTCCCAAAGGCTCTCCCTTCACAGGGGTCATCTGCCGTCCCTCAGGCTTGGGCTGGTTGGGGTCTGGCTGAGGTACTGTAGAAAAAAACCCCCAATGGATGAAAAAAACCCCAATGGATGCCAAGTACAATACTTATACAACTGGGCCTTAATTCAATTTCCCACTTAAATGTGAAATCATATTTGTTTGTTTGTTTGTTTGTTTTTTGAGGCAAGATTTTGCTCTGTTACCCAGGCTGGCGTTTAGTGGTGTGATCATAGCTCACTGTAACCTTGAACTCCTGGGCTCAAGTGATCCTCCCGCCTCAGCTTCCCAAAGCACTGGAATTACAGGCATTTAATATGTTTTCTGCAACAAACAAATCCTGACTCTGACAAAGTAGATTGCTGCTCATACAGAAAAGCACAAAGCGTAAATTTCTTTTCAGCAATTTCACAATTTTTAGTAAACTTGTTTTTAACTCTTTATAGTTTGTGTCCAGTGTTAGAGAGCCAGATTCCATGTTATCAGGTTATGTTTAATGAAAAAGCATTACATGGAGAGTCAGAAAATCCAAGTTCACATTCACTTTTTACTAGTAATACATTAGGCAAATTGATTTACCCGAGCCTTGCTTTTCTCATCTGTAAAATGGGGATAGTAACAGTTATACCTCAGGATGATTATTAGACTCAAACAGATAGTGAGCATAAATCACAATTTTCCATGTTTCTATACCTCTGCACACATCTTGTAGGCCAAGCCCTTTGCCTCCTGGTGAAGTCTTACTCATCCTTCTCAGGACTTAGCTCAAAGAGCACAGTCTCTAGGAACCATTCCCAACCATCCCTTGACGGGACTATTCCTGCAGTAGTGCTCCCACACTATGTGGTAGTCTGCCCTTATCAAAGCACTGAGGATCCTCAACAACTTCTTTATTGTACAACTCTTCCCCTGCAAAGACTGATGGCTTCCTGTGGGAAGGGAAGGTTCTTATTGCCTATAGTGCCTAATACATAAAGGCTGCTTAACAATGTTAGTTGAATTGAACTGAATTTAGAAAAAAAAAGTTAGAATATTAACATGGTCATTCCAGGAATCAGAGGTGAATATCTCATAGTCTTTCATACATATAAAACTAAAGTCTTGTTAATTTTTCTGTAATGAATAAGTATTATTCAAATAACAAAGAACAAAACAAAATTCTACATTTTCACTGCAGAAAAGATATTAATATAATAATTTATATATGGAACAAAAAGTCAAGTATTGAGTGCCGATTATGTGCACAGGATGTAATAAATAATAAACATCGAAAAAATAAATGCTACACATATCATTCTTTTAACAAACATTTATTGTGCCTAGTAAGTGCTGTATACAGAGCTCAAGTCCTGTGAGCACTGGAGGACACGTGCATGCACATGCTCAGAGCTACAGATAGGACACTGTGAGCAGTGCATGACAGACACATGTGCAGGGAGGGCACATCATCCACCTGGAGGAGGGAAGGCCCGAGCTGAGTCTTAAAGGATGAGCAGGAGTTAGCCAGGTGAATGGTAAAAGAGGCACAGAAAGAAGGGACAGAATGACCAATAAATATTTGATGGGCAAATGAAATATGAAATAAATTATGTTTTATAGTTCAATACAATGACAGATTTGGGAAATGTATTTAAAATGTCTTGGTTCATTTTTTTTAATGACATAAAACTCATGAAATAGTTTCAGTTCCCAATTCACTGCCTTAGGCAAATAGTGTTTCAGCTGCCCTTCTACTTTGTATATTCCCAGACTTTGAACCACCATATTAACTAAAAAAATTAATATGAGTGATTCTAAATTGTTTTATTTTTATGGACTATATATATGGCAGCATAGTCCTCAGGCCATAGATGTCCACATTATTGTCATTATCTATTAGGTCTTAATGCAGACTCTGGGGCACAGTCTTTCAGATTTCCAGACATGCTGGTATTTTCCTTTTCCAAAGGTTAACAATTACTCAAATAAGTAATTGTCGCCTTTTATAATTAGTGGAAAGCTTTTAGCTCTACTGTGCCAATGCAAACTGTTCAAGTAAGATTCCTGTTACACCTTGACCTTCATGTGCCCAGTTAATCCACAGTGCTGGAAACACTGGTGAAGCTATTACTGGCATGAGCAGTTTCAACATCCGTGCATTAAGAAAGAAGTCCACAGTGCAAAGAGGTTAAGTGACTCCTAAAGAAACAGAAATTCATCTTAACCTCATATGTCAGGTTGCTTTCTGTTGCATAAACTGGGCTAAGACCAGATCTAGCCTACTGATGTGCCTAATTCTATTAACAGGTCTGATGACATCAAAATCTGCTATCAGTCTCAGGACTTAAAAATGAACCACAAAGCTACCAAGACTTTGTTCTTTTGACAAAAGCTTTTGTTAGGTACATCTATTCATCACCTAGCTTCACTGAAATGGCCACTCTCATTTTATCTATACTCATACCCATTCCCCTCCCATCCATCCCTATTAAATCCTAGATATCATATGATTTCATCTATAAATATTTTTTAAAATATTGAATAAATCACTACTATTACACTCTATGACACCCTCCTTAATCACACAGATAGAACTGGTTTCTTCCCTTCTTTGAACTGCCTATATTAGTTGATATATAATTATTAGCTAACCTAAGTTTTCACATGTGTATATTTTAGCTGTAAACAACATGAAGGAAGTGACTGTATTTTCATAAATCTTTTAACTTTTTTCATCATCTACCACACTGGTTTGGTTTTTTTTTTTCCTCCCAGACAGAGTCTTACTCTGTGGCCCTTGTAGCCTGCTGCAACCTCAAATTCCTGGGCTGAAGGGATGCTCCTGCCTCATGCCTCCGGAGTAGCTATGACTACAGGCACGCACCACCACGCCTGGCTAATTTTTTTATTTTGTAGAGATGGGGTCTCATTATGTTGTCCAAGCTGGTCTCGAACTCCTGAATTCAAGCAATTCCCCCACCTCAGCTTCCCAAAGTGCTGGGATTACAGGCGTGAGCCACTACGCCTGGCCTGCCACACTGTCTTGTAGAAAGCAGACATATATGCACTGATTAGCACATTTAATAAAAGGACTGTGTTATATGAAAAAAAGAGTGGGTAAACTTTTGAGGTCAAATTTGATATCCACATCCTAGGAAAATGCCAAATATGAATACAAAATGTAAAATCATGTATTTGTGATAGTTCCTAATTTCAAAGAGTGTATTTCCAAAGATACTTCTAAGCTACATAGTTACCTCAACTTTCATCTGAGATCTAAAATATAAATGATTCTTACAGAAAAAAACAGAAATATGAACTCGTTGAATCAAGAACTATGTCTTGTTCATCCTTTAACCCTATAGGACCTGACAGGTACTAATTGCTTAAGAAATAGTTGTTTAATGAATACATATGTTTTTGGTATTTCCACAACTACCTTCCACAATTTCTTCAGAGTCATCCACAAAAAATTCCTTTAAGGGAGGCCTTTTGGGTCGTTTCAGAGTGTTGAGCAGTTGCTGGATTTTTGTGGATACTCTGCTATTGACAGGAACACCTATAAGGAAAAAAAATGGTAAGTTACAATTCATTGATTATAAGGGTATTTTAGTTCCTCAATTTCCTCAGGAGCTTTTATTTCTACTGATGTTTGGCCTTTGCCCCCACAGTCTCATTCTATTTCAGCGGGGCCAAATAGGTACAAGTACATACGTGATAAGTTTTCTGACCACAGAGGACAAATATGGTGCTATTATTAATACATTGCTTAAAGATTTCACCTAATCTCCCTTTTCTCTTATAAGATTCTTTTCTTTATCATACTCAGTTTTTTGTTCAACATAGGTTTTGGAAGTACTAAGTTTGAACAAGAGTCAATGCCGCCAGTGCGCAAGCTGTGGAAAGAGGGCATTCAGGATGACTTGCCAACTACAATGTGGTTCTGCAGCTGCTAGGCCAGTCAGTCAGGAGCTACTGTGTATAACTTGAATTTTCCCAGTTTACTTTATAATCCTTAGTTAGCTACCAAAAAGAACTTCTTACCATCAGCTGTATCCATAAGGCTGGACCTGTTGGATCCTTTGTGCATGCCTTTAACTATCCCAGAGGGGGGCAGGTCAATATTGGTGGGGCGTATTGAGGAAGACGAGGAGGAGGAAGAGGTAGTTGTAGTGACATCAGGGGGAGCACAGAAATTCTCTAAGAGGGGAGAAAACAAAGTTTAGAATTATATTACACTAGCAGCAAAACTAAGAACCTTCAAATCTTTGTTAACAAGAAAGAAAACTACATAAATAGGGCATTAACTCTTATAAAACAACCTTTTTAAATCAAATTCTATTAGCAAGATATAACGAGAAAAGTTAAGTTAGGATATACCAGCTTTTCGAACTTATTTTCAAGGCTTGGGTACCCTTAGCAAGATCAAATCACATATCCAATGTTATTCTAGTCTCTTAAACATTTCTTCATGATTTCATGGTTTATCTGGAATCTGTCCCCTTCCATTGAAGACCAAAATAATGTCTTGGAAGTGGGTCAGACTGCTCATTTCCAGATTAACATATAAACTGCCATGTGAGTTGTATTTAACTCACACCAGTTTTGAGCCCTGGACCTCGTGAAGCATATGTAACTCACACATCTCTTTACCTTGGGAGTCAATACGTTATAATTAATATTGACTATTTAGTTAGTTAGTTTATTTATTTATTTTTTTGAGACAGAATCTCGCTCTGTTGCCTGCGCTAGAGTGCCGTGGCATCAAGCCTAGCTCATAGCAATCTCAAATTCCTGAGCTCAAGCGATCCTCCTGCCTCAGCCTCCCAAGTAGCTGGGACTATAGGTACTCACTCACCACCACGCCTGGCTAATTTTTTTTCTATTTTTAGTAAAGACGGGGTCTCACTCTTGCTCAGGCTGGTCTCAAAGTCCTGACCTCAGGCAATCCTCCTGCCTCAGCCTCCCAGTGTGCTAGGATTACAGGCATGAACCATCACGCCCGGCCAATGTCGACAATTTAATTGCATATAATTCACACACAGAAAACAATAAAAAATAACAAATTCGTCATTAAATTAGAAAGGAGGATTTTGTTTTCGAAGTTTTTATTCTATATTTGTAATAAAACATTGTGGCCCCAAGGAAAAAAAAATTTTTTTCTAGTGTGGCAATGTGTTAAAAAAACAAGTTAAAGTCTACTTCTAATTTGTATAAAATAACCCACAGGTAACTTGGATCTCCTTGACAGACAATTTTCTTCCCTTGCTCTAAGCAGAGATTAAATAGTATTATCTACTCTACTTCATGTATGGATTCTTAACACAGAGAAACTGAATGACGTAAATTGGAAGAGATCCATTCAACAGGAATGTGTTACAAAAAACTTAGAAGAACAAGAGCAGAAGAACGGGATCCATTTGTACTCGCCATCAAATTGGTACTAACTGATCACTGGAGTGATCACATGGCAGAAATACTCTCTAGGGATTGGGGGCGGGGGAGGGAAAATCTACAACTAAAGAACACAGGGAGCACTAAAGGGAGAGAAGGGCATGGCTTTAACCTGCATTTGGGTGAGGCAAAGACCTAAAGTGTAACTACAATGTTTGTACTCTCACAATACCCTGGAATAATAAATAAAAAAAAAAAATCTTATATTCTAAAGATTAAAATGAAAGTAAAAAACAAAATATGAAAATCAAATTTTCTAAACTGAATCATCCATTCTCCACCTTAAGTGGATAAAATTCATCAGTACATAAAATATTACTTGATACATACAAATAAATTCATAGACTTTACTGAATACTTCTGCAGAGTGTTATTGTAAATAACTACGTATATGTCCCTTTGGGAAGTCCCTGATAAGTAACTGAACATTTTCATACTCAAGTTCCAAATGAATAGGAATGCTGAATGTTGGCTTCTTCAATGTTAATGTAATACCTGGCATTAAGAAGTTTATTCACCATATGCTTTCTTTTTCCTACCCAGCTTCCTGTGCATCTATTAGGATGAAGAAAATTTCTGGATTTTATTCAGCATGAATTCAGCTGGAGATCATTTTCAAACTAATATGCAACAGATATGAACTTAAATATACAATGACTTCTTAAAAAGGAGAAATATTATAATGACTTCATCTATAGAGGACTTTGCTTATCAAACATTACAGGCAGTTTGGTTTTTCAAATTGCTGTTTCTGTCCAATTTTGCCCTTTGAACTGGTTCTTTCAGATATAATAATGGTTTATTCTAAAGAAATCCTATCGACATTAAAGAGATTTACTCTCTTATAACTAAACTGAGCAAAGATAGAAGGCCTGTGAGATAAACTAAAATGGCTCTTGACCTGTAGTTGTGTCATGTTGTTTTATGGGCATTTAAAATATTTACTGAAATATATGTTTCTTCCATCCAACCACAGATTCAGTCAACCTCAAAAGCAGGTGGAATGACAGGGGGATTCCTAAAAGGGACTGACGCAAACCGACCCAACATGGGGCCCACTGGGATTCCAAAGAAAGAAGCACCTAAACACGAGGGTGATCACTCCAAAGCATTTATCAGGGGGACTTACACAGAGAGCTACAGAGTCCTTGTCATAGACAGCAAGAAGGGAGGTATTCTACCTAGATAAATCCACAAGAAGGGGGTCAGGTATGGAGTTTGTATGGGGGCTTATTGAATCTGTATTTGTTCTGTAAAATTTGGATTCAGCCAAATGGCTGCACTTAAGGATCTAGAAGGCCACATGTGGCCTTAAGGGGAACCTGCTTACTCCAGCTTTAAATCCTGTCCACCATCCGTAGGGTAGAAAGCCTCATCTGGAGGCTCAGCTAGGGAAGGATCAGCTTCAAATTTCAAATAATCTAGTCCACAATTTTTGAAAGCAAAAGTGGAGGGTTTTTTGGGTGTTTTTTGATGTCACCCCACAGCTTATTAGCCAGCCTGTTTAAACCACTATTTGGGCACTTTTTCTAGTCTAACAAGGGCTCAACCCTGTACAAGTATTCTAACCATTCTTCCCCAAACTTGATTTCTATAGAAATGGACAAAATCTCTCCCAACCTCATGATAAGTAAACTATCCAAACAAATCAGGATTCACTTTACCATTCATTTAGCAGAAGAGGAAGGAAACAGAAGTTCACGTGTTTTGACAGATAACTTTTTATATCACTCTCCAACCCCAAAATTAGAGGTTTTATTTGATTTATCTCAAATGAACTTGAATTCCTTTGAATTTATGATTACTATAATACCTACTGTTAAAAAACTGAAGTTCTAAAGCCTAAAAAGTAATCACAAATGTAGAGTTTTGCCACCAATAATGCAAGTTCTTTATAGCAATCTGGGCCTCAAGGATCATAAACTCAATGCCTCAGAAACAAAACACTTAATACAAATTAGTGAGATAGGACCAATGATGCTGGCCAGGTAAATAGAGGAGAAATCAGGAGTGGTGGGAACTGTGACAAATTGGAGAGTATGCCTCATCTAAAGGGACCCAAAGCAGACAATTTCCAGCTTTTGTCTATTGCTGACATGCAAGAATGCAAAGTAAACCTACAGTTGTCATATCTTCCAATTTTTAAAGAGAATATGAAATTCTGGATGTTTTATAATGTCCCTCCTTTTTAATATTGGCAATTAATTTAAAAAAAACAAATAAAAAACACTGCATGGAAGGGCATAAACAAAGCTCAATTACCTCTGATGGTAACTCCAGCTTTAAATCCTGCCCACCTTTATTCTTAGTATTATTATTGATTAAGAGAGAAAACTTGTAGAAAGGCTTCACAAGATGCTAATGAAGTACTTATAATATAAATATTTTTATTTTGCAAATAAAAGTAAAGTTTTACATGGACCGAAGACCCAAAGAAACACTTTGCAAGTGGCTAAACTTCATGCAAGCTTTCATTTTCCTAAGGTGCAGGCAGATTTTAGTAATTCAAACCTAAATTAAAATGAAAATTAAAAAGTACAGCTGGCTCATTTATAAAACTTAATGACTATATGGAGGTGCATAGTGCTGCATATATATCTCGACAGTATGAATAAGGTCATAGCAAAAATTATCATTCTCATTTTATACATATATACATATATTACATCTAAAAGACCCTAAATTTGTGAATTTCTGTTTATCAACAGAGAATGTTCATAAAAATAGTCTATGTTTGAATTAAAATATTAATGTATCAAGTGTATATCATTTAACAGATACCTATTTGAAAATAAAGGATAGTTGCTTTGTCTTCAGTTTTTCTAAACTGGCTCATGTATGAGTTTAGTTTTTGCTGATTAAATTGACATGTCACCAAAGACTGGAATAAAATTTCATTTATTTTGTCCAAAAATAAGAAAAGTTAAAAAGCAAATGAGGTTTTTTTATCTCCTTAGTTAAATATATTCCTAGGTATTTTATTTTCTTTGTTGCTATTGTGAAGGATATTGAGTCTTTGATTTGGTTCTCAGTTTCACTGTTGTCGGCATATAGGAATGCTACTGATTTTGGTACATTGATTTTGTAACCTGAAACTTTGCTGAATTTATCAATTCCAGTAGTCTCATGGCAGAATCTTTGAGGTTTTCTAGAGATAAGATCATATCATCAGCAAAGAGATGGTTTGACCTCTTCTGCCCCCATTTGGATACCCTTAACTTCCTTCTCTTGTCTGATTGCTCTGGCTAGGATTTCCACCACTAAGTTGAATAGACACAGTGATAGAAGGCAAACTTGTCTGGTTCCAGTTCTAAGTGGGAATGCTTTCAATTTTCCCCATTCAGTATGATATTGGCTGTGGATTTGTCATATATGGCTTGTATCATTTTTAGGTAAGTCCCATCTATGCTTATTTTGTTAAGCATTATCACAAAAGGGTGTTGAATTTTGTCGAATATTTTTCTGTATCTATTGAGAGGATCATATGGTCTTTGTTTTTGCTTCTATTTATGTGGTGAATTACGTTTATAGATTTGGGTATGTTGAACCATCCCTGCATCTCTGGGATGAAGACCACTTGGTCGTGATGGATTACTTTTTTGATAAGCACCTGAATTTGGTTTGCTAGGATTTTCTTGAGAATTTTTGCATCTATATTTATAAGGGATATTGATCTGTAGTTTTCTTTTTCTGTTGTGAACTTTCCTGGTTTTAGTATCAGGGTGATGTTGGCTTCATAAAACATGTTGGGAAGGATTCCATCCTTCTCGATGTTGTGGAATAATTTCTGCAGGATAGGCACAAGTTCTTCTTTGTAGGTCTGGTAAAATTCAGGTGTGAAACCATCTGTTCCAGAACTTTTGTTTTTAGGAAGATTTTTTTATTGCTGTTTCAATTTCGGTACTTGATATTGGTCTGTTCAGGAATTCTATTTCTTCCTGATAGAGCCTAGGGAGGCTGTGTGTTTCTAAGAATTTGTCCATTTCCTCCATATTTTCAAGTTTATGTGCATAGAGGTTTATATAGTATTTATAGATGATTATTTTGTATTTGTGGCATCAGTTGTAATTTTTCCTTTTTCATTCCTGATGAAGTTTTTATTAGAGTCCTTTCTTTTCTGCTTCTCGTTAATCTAGTAAGAGGTGTCAATGTTTATTCTTTCAAAGAACCGCCTTTTCGTTTATTAATTTTCTGTATAGTTTTTTTTATTATCAATTTCATTTAGTTCTACTCTGATCTTTGTTATTTCCTTTCTTCTGCTGGGTTTGGTGTTGGTTTGCTCATCCTTTTCCAGTTCTTTGAGACAATACATTAGATTATTTATTTGAGTACAACCTCTGTGGAAAGTAATATGGAGATATCTCAAAGAGCTAAAAGTAGAACTACCATTTGATCCAGGAATCCCATTACTGGGCATCTACCCAAAAGAACAAAAGACATTCTATAAAAAAGACATCTACACTTATAGGTCTATAGCAGCACAATTCACAATTGCAAAGATGTGGAAACAATCCAAGTGTCCATCAATACATGAGTGGATTAATAAAATGTGACATATGTATGCCCTGCAGTTCTACTCATCCACAAAAAACAATGATGATCTAGCACCTCTTGTATTATCTTGGATAGAGCTGAAGCCCATTCTACTAAATGAAGTGTCCCAAGAATGGAAAAATACGAATCAAATTCGTATTAACTGATCAACACTTACGTGCACATACAGTAGTAACATTCATCAGGTCTCAGGCAGACGGGAGGAGGGAGAAGAACACGGGTATGTATACACCTAATGGGTGTAGTGTGCACCGTCTGAGGGATGGACATGCTTGAAGCTCTGACTTGGGTAGGGCAAAGGCAATATATGCAACCTAAACATTTGTACCCCCATAATATGCTGAAATTAAGAAAATTTTTTTTTAAAAAAAGCAAATGCCATCCCATTTCCATTTATTAACTTGCATTTCCCTTGATTTGGTTCATTTTTAGAGAATATGACTTGCATTTTAAATCCAATGGCAGTTCCATTATATAATTATAAAAAGAAATCATCTGATAACCATAACTTACTTTGAAAAATGCAAAGAGCCAAAATACAATCTACACATAAAATCTCAGATTTCTGTACAAATTATTATAAAATTTTCAAAAGCCAATTGCAAGTGTCAAACATTATTTACAAAAATTTTACAAAGTGAAATGTGTAATTCTGTAGGATGACAAAGAACACAAAGGCAATCAAAACCTGAGACAGAATTCAGTATTTTTCAGAGGGAAAGAAACAGAGAAATAAGAAACAGAGATTATTTTGAAAAAGGATAGCTTACAGAAACATTACTTAAAACAGGCCAATTATGAGTAACCTTAACATTGTGTGGTCATATAAGCTATTTTTAATGTATAGATCAGCTCATTTTGATAGTAGCTGTTAATCTCCCACTTGCACCAAGATAGGAATCCTATGTATACCTTTGAAACATTACCTATAAATTCCCACTCTTTGTGGAACCTTTCTTCCTGATTTTTATTTGTTTGTTTTACAAACTCTCCTTACCAAACTTTGGACAACAAAGAAGGACTTTCGGGTTAAGAAATTCAACCTGTTTGAATATTGGCCAATAACAGTATTTTAAACCTACAGGCCTGTTTACAACTATTCTCAGTATTCTCTGTAGCAATTTTTCTCATTTATTTTCCTTATGCCTTTCTCTTTTCTTCCTTTCTTCTGGCCTCTTTCTAAAGCCATGATTTTATTAATCTCTATAATAGTAATTTTTTAAATTATTCTACCTATTTATGTAAACTGACCTTACCTTTTATGTAATTCAAGCATTATGCAACATAGGCTAGACTTTAATGTCAAATGCAATAGGTATAGAAATTAACCTTACTGGTTGTCTTAGAACATTTGGGCTGGAAAAACAAAATTCCATAAACTAAGCAGCTTATGAACAGAAATTTATTTCTCACACTTCCGGAAGCTAGGAAGTCCAAGATCAAGGTGCCAGCAGATTCAATGTCTAGTGAGGGTTTGCTCTCTGGTACATAGATGGTTTCTTCTTGCTGTGTCCTAATATGGTGGAAGGGTTAATAATCTCCCTTGAGTCTATTTTACATGGGCGCTAATTCAATTCATGGAGACTGAGTCCCCTTACAAATCATGTTCCAAAAGCCCACACATTCTGAAAGGCCCTACTTCTTAACACCATAACCTTGCAAGTTAGGATCTCAGCATATAAATTTCGGAAGAGGACATTCAGACCACAGTACTGGTCTTGTAGAATAACTCATAAAAAAACCTAAAGCCTTTATGTCTAGTATCTCAAGTTTTCAGTTTCTAGGGACCAACAACTTAGAGTAAGTTAAAATACACATAGGGTGAAACTTATGCTGAACAAATATAATCAAGAAATGCCTTTTCAAATACAACACAACTTCACAATGAAGTTGCTTAGGATGGAATGGAATTTGACATAAGTTAATGGTTCCATATTAGAGTCCATCTGAGAAAGGACTAGTTTCTTTAATAAAGATTTTTTTTCTGATTATAAAAATAATATATATTTTGGGGGAAATTTGGAAAATTAGGGGGAAAAACTGCCTATAATTTCAATCACTCAGATCTGTTGTTACAATGGTTATGCTTACAGGTCAGATATGAAACACAAAATTTGCTGATATTTAAATCCATGGAATATGATAAGTCCATCTTGGGAGTGTGTGGATAAAAAAAAATATATCTATATATATATAGCCTAGTATAGAACCTGGAGCAGTATTTGAATAAAGGTTAAAGGAAGAACAGCAAAGGGAAATATGAAAGAATGGTCAATGAGATAGAAGGAAAATCGAGTATGTTTCATTGAAGACAATAAAAGATACTTCAAGAATGAAGGATTAACCATGCAAAATGTATCAGACTGTACTGAGTAAAATAAAGACAGAAAATTGTCCAATGGATTTTGCTACACAGAGGTTAATAGCTATCTATGTTGATAAGCAGTTTCAGAGGATCCAAATCAGATTGGACATATATGTTTCATGAGAATCAATTTAAAAATTTTCTAATTTAATGAGCTACTTAATTTGGTCATTTACAAAATAAAATTCACAAGTATACAAAAATTTAGGCATAAATGGGAAATGTGTGGAGATTTACATACAGAAAACTCTAAACTTTGATGAGAAATAAAAGATATAAATAAATACAGGGATATACCATATCTCAAACTAGAAAGACTATCTTACATTCATTAATTCATATCCATTCAACATTTATTGAGTTCCAACTTCTATGACTCTAGGCACTTGGAATGGATCAGCAAACGGCGTATGGAAGTCAGAGCTGGTAGTCATAATTTGATTTCAATAGGAATATCATTATGCTTCACCATTAAACACGAGTTGGATGTTTACTAATAAGACTCACATTAAAGCATCTTATTAATACTTATCTATTTTTCTTTTCTTTTAAATCAAGATTGAGAATTTTAACAAAAGCCTTATTTTTCTCCTTTCAACAACTAATGTTCTCTATTAGTATTATTCCCAACATGTTCTATTGAATTGATTAATTCTAATCTTCTGTAGAGCATTCTTTTAATTACTGTTGAATTTAGTATGTTAGCATTTTACTTAGGATTTCTGAATTTATATTAAAATGTGCATTTAATAGCTCAATAGCTCAATTAGTCTTAGCAGTTAGCCATATATAAATTATTTTTAAACAAATATACATCTATTTTTCACTGTAGACAAATTTGAGCGGAATGAGAAGTCCAATCACACGCTGACATAACGTTTGTCTCAAAAATCAATGCTTTTAATATTTGATAGTTACAAGTCTCATCATTATTGTTCCGTTAGTGAAATTTAAATATTCCCAAAATCCTGAATCAAATGTGTTTTCTTAGTTTTCCAACAGCTGTGATTTGTCTTCTTTTGGTCTTTTCAGTAGAAATTGAACTATTTGAAGTAGAACATCATCATTAAAACCTTTCACATCATTCTCTTCAATTGTTTCATAAAGAGGCTTACTTTGTGTCCCCCAACATATATTTTTACGAGGGTTATTTTGATTAGCTTGTACAGTCAATGCCAAAGTATTTAACTGGTAGCAGAAAAAGGAGAAGTATTTTCCATCTGTAATCACGCCCTGGGAGACAAAAGGTCGAGCAACATCTGCTTCGCTCCAGAATCCTGTAGGAATAAAGTTACACTGAAATTTACACACAGAATATATTTTACCAAAACAAAACAAACACATTAGGGGGCATCAAATGTCTTACAACCTAGATATTAAATACTTTACTTAGCAAATTCCAGATCTCAGAGTTTTCTTATCTTCTCTATTCTAACCCTATATTCCATTCTGCATCAAGAATTCTTTTCTTCCCTCTAGTATCCCCAAACTCATGATTCATTTTTTTCAACAACTTCAGCCTTCGACAGCTTTCAACTCTAACTTACTTTATCTAAGAGCAGCAAGTTCTATCTATGCAAATCCCTGCTACATCTGGTACTAACTACATCATTATTCACTGACTTCAAATATGTTCAAATTTTCCCCATACCAGCAGCATCTACCATTCAATAACCATTCTGGACATTTACTTCACCAAATCCACACAAAAAAAACCTTCAGAGAAAACTGTTTAAGGATTTCAACAATATCCTTACATAAATTCAGTATCCTCCTTTACGCATTTCAAAACTGGTTTTATAAGTTGCTGTCATTTTACACAACACGTTGTATGTCATAAAGTTCAGGATGCCTTAATACTTTTATTAATTAAATTTTCTGGTTGCTTTTTTGTTTCAAGCTGACTGGCTTTAATATTTTTAAATCCAACTGCCAAAACCAAGCAGTACCTTTATTTCACCATACATATTTTATATCATCCTTAATGGAAAGAGCCAATGAATAATATTGTTAAAATATGAAATTAATTCTACTGTAAAAAGAAGTACTTTATTTTTCAAGAATAAACGGTGCCATTTTAACATCTTCAAGAAAGTCATCTCTCACTTCTTCTGATTCCATCAACTATTCCCATTCTCTCCACTCAATTCTATTACAGAAATATAAGTCAATAGTTGTGAGCATAAGGTTAAAATACATACATATATAAAGAAAAAGGGTATGTCTAGTAATAATGATATCAGCATTAAAATTCCTCCTGGATATCTATATAGGATTAATCTAGTTCATATATTACTTTGGGTTTTGGAATAAAATCCAAATACCTCACAATGGGCTCTAAAGGTCCTCTATGTCATTCTCCATTATTCAGCCCCTCCCTTTCTTCATCAGCCTTCATGTCATTCCTTAAACATTTCAAGTCTTTTTCTACCTCAGAAATTTTTAGTTGACATTCCTTATGCCTGGAAGTGTCTTCCCCCTGATTTGTGCATACATAGGCAGCTCTTCACCATTCAGGTCTCAGGTCAAAGGTTATTTTTTAGAGATCTCCCCTGAATGACTTTATTTAAATAGATTCTTCCCCATACCTCATTTATGCCTGCTCCCCATAAATCATCCTACCTCTTATTCTAGTATATTTTCTCCATATTGTTACCGTTAGATGAAAATATTACATGTTTATTATCTTTTACTCTCTATGATATAAATACTAGGAGAGCAGGATCTGTTTCATTTAACACTTCATCTCCAACACATAAAGTGCCTGGCATATAAAAAGCATTCGTTATTTACTGAATGAACAATCTCCTAATCCAAATCCTGGATATGGCCCATAAAGAAATTATATAGGATAGCCATGATTTAACCTAAATATTTTATACATAAAATCATTTTCTTTTCTACTGCCAGAAAGCTGTTATCACCTAAAAAGAGTTGACTTAGTTGGCTACAGAATTTTTGAAAAACTTGCAAAAACCATTAGAAAAAGACACATTCACACAGGATGTGGTCAGAGTAAAAGATCAAAATAACTACCTTGGTGTAACTTGCAATTTTCAACTGTAAACCTTTTTTTAAATTATGGATTTTAAAACAACTATCTTTTATGCTAATGGAAGTTTTCAAAATGTTAAGATTCAACCTACACATAACCCAAATAAAACAATTTGCACTATTAAGTTCTTGAAATGTCATCGATACCTTCAAAAAGTGATAATGCTGTAAAATTAGTTTTACCTTGATACATAGCTTGTGCTCCAGTCCAAGCAAAAAGGCTTGCTATAGCATTAGCTCTAAAAACAACTTCTATTTGATCAGCACGGTTTTGCTTCAAAAGCCTTTCCCTTTTTAAAAAGTGAGGCAATAGATGAAACTGGGTGTGGCCATAACAGCGTGGATCTGCTGTTTTAGAGCCTGAAGAGGAAAATAAAAACATTTCAGATAAAATGCACATGAAGAACATCTGCAGCACATGTTTTTAATATTTGTTTCAAACCCATCTTTCCATACATCCGTGTTCAGTACTCAAAATACATAAATGGGAATATTAGTTTGCTTATTTTATTGATTATAATTAAGTTAAATTTCACATGAAAGCAAAATTTCTCCGTCTGCTAGCCATCATAAAGCCCACACTGTGACACAGAATAAGTCTATTTATAAAAGTTTTATAAAATCCTGTATTTCAATTTTTTGAAATCCTTTAGCTTTGTTAGTCTCCTTGTCATATTCAGAAGATACCAACACTTCGTGACTTTAAAAACTTCCTTTATTATTTAATGTAATTATTACATACTTCATAATTTTTTAAAAAATTGATTTTTTTACTGTATTTCTAAGTAAAGCAAATAGCAGTATTTCAGGAAATGCTGACATACTTGAATTTAGCAGTAAAGTCTTTTCAACAAAAAGTTTCCCATAGGTCACTCCCTAAGACCATAGTGACTGAGAAGGGGCTGATTTTCAGAGGTCTGGAAGACTAGTATAAAGTCTTCTTAAAAATATTATTCAAGTTAGCTAGAAATTAAGAAAGAAAGAAAAAGCAGGTAAAGAATAAGCTACGAGGGCAGACATCGGGTCTTGTTAATTTGTGAATTCCTGACGGCTATCACCATGTGTGCACAAACACATTTTTTATTGATACTTCAGTTTTTTCCTAAACATTTCACTTTTGAAAACTACAAATTACTTTTTCTATATATCAACAAAGCCTATTGGTATAACTATTTTTTAAATTTAAATACTACTATTTCAATAGAAGTAAAATTTCAAACGGTAAGCTGAAAGAGTACTTTCTTTCCAAGTATATTACCTGTGGACTATCTGAACCTTAGCTCCAAAATTGTGTAAGACCCTCTGAACGTACTTATGGAATGATACGTCAAAAGAGAAACTTACCAATAAATATGCTGTTTTCATATTGCCGTTTAAATAGTGGAAGTTTATCTGGTTTACATTTCATAACAGGGATTTCTATGGGAACAGAATAATCCAGTGGCACAAACTTAAAGAAAAAGAATAGACATACTGAATTCCCAGCAACATTAGTATGTATTTTACTCATACTCTTATTATATTTAAAAAATCTTAAAATGAGGTGTTTTCTACAAAATGATTTCATAATACTAACATCTAATGATGGGCCTAATCCAGCCAACCACCCATTTTTACAGATAATGTTTTACTGGAACACAGCCATACACATTCATTTATATACTGTGTATGGCTGTTTTTACACTGTAAGAGCAGAAGTGAACAGTTGCAATGGAGACTTATGACCTGCACAGCCTAAAATATTAACTATTCTCAGAACTTCACAGAAAGAGTGTGACAAACCCTGACATGGAAGCATTGAATATTGAAAATATACTTGTTTTTCTCCAAAACAACTAAATATATGTAAAATGACCCATCTCATAACTATAAAAATCCCTTGACTTGTGACTAGCTAGTGTAGTCACTATAAGTCATAATAATTATAAACTATTATCAGCACTTTTTTTTTTTTTGAGACAGAGTCTCACTTTGTAGCCCTGGCTAGAGTGAGTGCCGTGGCGTCAGCCTAGCTCACAGCAACCTCACACTCCTGGGCTCAAGCAATCCTACTGCCTCAGCCTCCCCAGTAGCTGGGACTACAGGCATGTGCCCGGCTAGTTTTTTCTATATATTTT
>CAUYSK010124781.1:0-44965 GCA_963575035.1 Avahi laniger | reverse complement strand
CGTAAGCCTCCAATTGTGAGAGATTCTGTGTGGGTTAAGCCCAGCAAAGCCACATATGCAGGGATGCCCAAGGCTTGGGGTCCCAACACCTGCCTCGCTGTGTCCAGGAGACAGGACATGGAGTCCAGGAAGATTGTTCTTGAGCCTTCAGATTTGATGTTGTTCTACCTGTTGGATTCTGGACAAACTTGGATCCAGTTACTCCTTTTTACTTGCTTGTTTTTACCTTTTCAAATGGGAATGTCTGTCCTATTCCTATCCCAACATTGTACTTTGGAAGCATGTAATTTATTTTAATTTTATAGTCTCACATATGGAAGAAAATTTGCCTCGGGATGAATATTACCTTTGATTTCACCCATATCTGATTTAGATACAACTTTCGACTTTTGAGTTAATGCTGGAATGAGTTAAGATGTCTGAAGCTATTGGGATAAAATTAATGTATTTGTATGTGAGAAAGACATGAGTTTTGAAGCAGTGGGACAGAATGCTGTCATTTGAATGGTTGTCCCCTCCAAACCTCATGTTGACATTTAATTGCCAGTGTATAGTAACAGTATTAAGAGGTGGGACCTTTAGTAGGTATTTAGGTTATGAGGACTCTCCACTCATGGACTAATGCCATTATTTTGAAATAGTGCTTGTTATCAGGAAGTGGCTTCACTCTTCTTGCACTCTCTCGCTTCGCCCTTCTTCCATGTGATGCCATCTACCATGGTACAATGTAGCAATAAGGCCTTTGCAAGATGTGAGTATGAGCCAATACATTTTCATTTATTATAAATTACCCAGTGCTTATGGTTTGAATGTGTCCATCAAAGTTCATGTGCTGGAAATTTAGTGCCCAATGCAATGGTACTGAGAGGTGGGAACTTAAGAGGTAACTAGGTCATGAGTGCTCTGCCCTCGTGAATAAATGAATGCCATTATTGTGGGAGTGAGTTAGTGATCATGAGAGTGGGCTCCTGATAAAAGGATGAATTCATCCCCTTTTCCTCTTTCTCTTTCTTTCTCTCTCATGCACACACATGCGTCTGTGTTTCCTTACTCATGTGCTGCCTTCTGCCATGGGATATTGCTGCAAGAAGGCCCTTGCCAGGTGTGGCCTCTGAGCTTTGGACCTCCCAGCCTTCAAAACCGTAAGAAATAAATCTCTATTCTTTATAAATTCTTTGTAAATTATCCAGTGTCAGATATGTTGTAACATCATAAAATGGACTAAGACCGTATATATCCAAGTGAAATACTGTGTACGTCTGAGGGAAATCAGTATATTGTGAAGATATCTGAATTCCCATGCTCATTGCAACATTGTTCACAATAACCAAGATATGGAATCAATATGTGTCCATCGAGTACTGAATGATTAAAGAAAATGTGATATGTGAAATGCTATTCAGCCTTTAAAAAAGAAGAAAATCCTGTCATTTGTGACAACGTAGTTAAACTCAAAGGACATTATGTCAAGTGAAATAAGCTAGGCAAAGAAAGACAAATACTTTATGATCTCACATAAATGTGGAATCTAAAATGTTGAAGCAGAGAGTAAAATAGTGGTTACCTGGGGTGAGGGGGCAGGGAGTTGAGGAGATGCTGGAAAATAAAACAAACTTTCAGTTAGACAGGAGAATAAGTTCAAGAGATCTTTTGTACACCATGATGTCGATAGTTGATAGCAATGCATTGTATTTTTGAAAATTGTTAAGAGAGTGTTCTCACCATGAAAAAATAAGTATGTGAAATGATATATATGTTAATAAACTCAATTTAATCATTTCACAATGTATACATACTTTGAAATATAATATTGTACTTGATAAATACATATAATTTCTATTTGCTGATTAAGAAATACATTTAAATGTTAAACATTACCAAATAAGAAACTTATATCTCTTTAAAAAAAACCCCAAAAAACATAAAATAATAGCTAAAATATGAAAACAACTTAAGTGTTTATTGACAGAAAAATGGATAAAAAATTGGGAATGGTGATTAACAGGGACAGGGAGGGGTAGGCAATGGGCAGAACTACATCAAATGGTATAAAGTTTTAGTTATGTAAGATGAAAAAGTCTAGAGCTCTAATGTACAGCCTAAGGACTGTAGTTAATGATATATAGTGAAAATTTTGTAACATAGTAGATTTTTGGAGCTCTTACTACATACATAGGTAATTATGAAAGGTAATAGGATAGTTTATTTGACTGTGCTAATCATTTCACTATGTATACATGTATAGCAAAACATTATGTTATACACCTCAATATATATCATTTTAAAAAGTGTTTTTCATAAATACAATAAATTGCACAGTTGTAAATACAAAATCTAGTCAATATATGTAAAAGGAATTATTTTTTATATACAAACATTTTTCTACAAATCATTCTATTTTTTTCTTCAAAAAATTTAGTTATAACAATGGTGCAAGAATATAGAAACTTAATTGTCACTTCAGTGATAACTTGTTTTTACTGTTTCTTAAATTAACTTTGGCAAATTGTAGTTCATTTCACACACATCTACCATCAACTTTTATGTTAAAAACAAAAAATATATTTTTGCTAATGTAACACATATATATATTTGTTTTATTTGATTTTCAGTCCTACAGCCTATGTTAGATTTACTACAAATATATCTGACTGTTAAGCTTAGTATTAGCAGTGACATTGCCACGGGTATGATTATTTATGAGATCATCCAATCAAAACATTTTCTCAGCATCTGTCAAAGAATTCTTAAGGCATTTGGAAGAGTCCTCTTTTGTCTGCATAATACCAGTAAAGACAAAAAGACAAATTGTTCAATTATACTGTGATACATAAAACTTTCATCATTCTAATATGTATAAGCTGAAGTAGATGTATAGATCCTATTGGAAATAGGAATCCACACAACTTACAAGTGCCATGGTAAATATTTCATATTCTAGCAATAAGACTTTTCCCTTCCTATATCAATTTCTTTTTATGTACCTGAGGCAATATTTTCATTTCATTATAAATAAGAGGGGCAAGAAAAATATAATATAATCAGGAACAAGTTCAGGTAGGACTAACTTGACTAATGAAGTGTTCTGAAAAATATGTATTTTCTTTAGTTGTTCCATTCTGTACACTAAAATATTGCTTCAATTTTGAGTTAGGGCCAATGAGGATGAATCATTTCTCTATCACAGTATCAGACAGAAATTTTTTAGGACATATACAGACAGCCAAAACATGACAGCCAAATCACTAACATGATTATTAAGCCTGCATTAATTCATGAAAACACATATAGTTTACTCCATAGATAATGATAAATGTATATAAAATTAAGCTAAAAAATCCATAAGTAGCTTGTCTTTAAACCTCCTTAATTACGCAAGTGTATTCTCATCACAGTGTTTCTAGAACACAGTGGGTGCTTGCATATTGTGTCAAGATATAATAGAAGCAATAAAGTAAATGTATTTTTCTTTGAATATCAGTTTCATTCTGTTTAACTAGAAAACATCTGAAAAATTTTTTACAGGAAAAATCTAAATGCTATTATCAGTAATTATTTTAAACTATTACTATTAATTACATATGAATTTTCAATTTTATTAATTACATAATATATTTATATAATAGAAATTTCAGGAAATTTCAATAAAAGTATTAGTTCTATCTCTGCCCTTTGCCCCACCCTATATTTTTGGTTCAGTGTCTATAGTAAACAATCTTGGAAGTTAGAGAATGTTTCCCTTAGAGGCAAGAGTAGGCATGCTTACTTCACATTATGAAAGATCTGGGTTTCCAAAAACTCAGGACTACTGAAGTTTAGATGCTCTGTTCTATAACACAAACCATTGTATGTACTGATATCTGTCTAAGCCATTTGTGTCACCTTCATGGACTTGGGGACATGTGAAACTGACAGAAATATGCAGGTACACATTTTGCTTGGTCTGCCATGAAATACAAAGTCCTTTCACTCTAGCCAAGAGTTTAGTGTCTCTTATTAGCATCAATGAAACTGGAGCAGACTAACGTCCTAACTTACAAGTAGAGTAACATTTCAGAGCTTTCCCAATTCTTGACAATTTTAGCAATAATGATAGAATGCTAGCAGACAAAGATATCTGTTATGGATGAGGAAAGATACAGGTCCTGTTGGTTGATTCAGGTTTATGAGAAGATTCCCCCATGATCTGGTTGCCAATGCTCTTGTCCAAGCTGTGGGTGAGGAGGCTGAAGAGTGTCTCCCACTGTCCTACCTACTAATGAAAGTTCCAAGACTAAGTGGTAAGAGGTAGAATTGAAACCTCTGCTCAAAGGGTACTTTGATTGCTGTTTTATTCTTCTCTGGGCTGATGGAGGAAGGAATGTTATCATGATATAGCACAGCATATTCTGTAACCCCAGCTAAAATGCAATGTGATTGTGAATGCTGAGTCTTCAAAGCTGAAATAAATACTGTCACTGATAAGGACCTTAATATTCTACATAGAGATTTGGATGAACCAATACATTATGTATTCATTTTGAGCCATGAATAAGCAGTCACTCAAAACAAACTGAATGCAGAGCCTTGCTTATGAGGGTGGAGCTTCTCTCTTCCTCCACACCTCCTGATTCCTTCCTCTTCCTTTACTTTGACTTCAGTAGCTTTAAAGGGAATGCTACTTAGGATTGGGTTTGAGGCCTGCCTGTCCCCAGGGAAGACTACAAGCCATATAGAACTACCCATACATACTGGGGAACTTTGAGGAGTAACTCAAACTTTTGTTACTCTGCTAGAAACTGCCTGTATCCTACTTGGTTCCATAGTGGGTAGGGGGTGCTGACTTGGGTATGTTCACAGTAGGGAAGAGAAGAGAACCTGACCTTGTAGGTGAAGCCATTTTGACCAATTTAATTTACTGTTGTTGCTACACTGAAAAAGCCAACAATTAAAACTAATGGCACTAATGTTAGCTAATATAAACATTTACTATATCATACGAAGATATTTGCTATATTAATGACCTCAATTTAATTTACTCATTCAGTGAATGTTTTTTGAATCCCTAGAATAGCACATTGCTAAGGTCATAAAGACATGCTCTATGTTTTAATACCTGGTATCTTGTAGGTATTTAATGAGTGATTTGTTGAACTTGTTTGAAGTGAAGCAAATTTTATCAAAAGCTTCTTATATAATGGAGCTCACAACATATTAGGTAAAAAGGAACTGCCACAAACCAAATACAGTTTCATCATCCTGAATATATCTATTGCAGTTCTCTGGACAAGAAACTCAAAAATCATTACATATTTAATTACAAAGGCAAGTAATTATCAAGGAGATGATAGAGACGATGATTCTAGGAGGGCGTTTTGTGATTCTATGGGGAGAGTGAGAGTTGAGAGAGGAAAAAAAATTTAAATGATATCACCTCTACCCTCAAGCATCTAATATTGGATTTTCTACCTGTAATCATCAGCCTGAAATGCATTCTGTGATCTAAAAACCACTTGATCTTGGCTGTGTGATGGCATATTTTTAAGTAGTCAAGATAGCAGAGTTCAGACTATTTCACAGAATTTTCACAGTACTCACAAGCACTTTCTATAAAGCAGCCTGAAGAAAGCAGACTCTCTGTGAGAAAACATACAAATATTAATACCTACTTTTTAAAAATATTTGATTCATAGAAACTAGAAATTTCAAAAAACATATATAAAATGGAGTAGAAAATTAAAGGAATCAATGTGATATAAGACAAACGACGTTTAAATTCAAATGACGTGTTGCCTAGATAATAAAGAAATCAGGATATTTTTTTCCCCTACTACACTGAAGTGTCTCAGTCAGATATTTTGAATTCATCAAGACAATAGAAAACAAAACTTGATCTATTTGTTATTTGAGTAATTTAATTACAGGAAATAAATTTTGCCTAAATTCTATAAATAGCAGGAAAAAAAACTGAAGAATTTGCTTTGTTTGTCTCCTGAAGTATCACATGTAATTATTGCAATAATTCAGGTAAAAGGAGAATTTCTTCTTAAATTATTCACAATATTTCTCAAAGAGTTTTATCTTGTATTAGAAAATATAAACCCTTATGATAAAACTTTTCTAGTTCAGCTAGTCTGCCTCTGGGTGGAGGGGAGAGAGTGGGAGGGGGGGAATCCTTTCCAGAGACTCTCAGCACTGGCATTGGCCAGAATTAGGAGATAATTTGGTCTGCGAATGTTACACACTGAAATCACTCTTCCTAAATGGTTAGTCTCAACCTTGAGAAAAGAGTTAGATCAGCTCTTAATGTATCCAGAGTGGATAGCTCATCTCTAATGTGTTAGAACATTAGTGTGCTCCTAAAGTTAAATGTTGAGTTTATTCACTAGGAGCAGCTTTAAAAGAGGCATTGTTATGGGAGCAATGTGAACTTTCCAGGTTTCTGCTCACCTAAATTCCACTGGGACATTCTTAAAATATCAGTAATTTTTCCAGTTATGCTACATTGACCAAACACTATAAAAACTAAAGACTTACTTAATTATGTCAATTTTATCATAAGATATATCACATTAAATTAGTGAGCAGTAACGATAAGTTTAACTTCCAATGTTTTTTGTTTGAAGCAAGAATTCTCAGCTTGCATTAACTTGTCTTAAATATTAAAAGTTAGCCAACCTATGAAAATTAAGATAATCATTTTCATTATGATATTAACCATTTAGTTGATGAAAAGATATAAGACCATTTTGAGGATTTAGATAAGTACTTTTATTATCTTCTCAAAATATTTGAATGTATACATTTAGGACCTGATTACTAGTTTTCAATCTCATATTTACTAGATGGTACCCTTGCCCCATAACAAATCAGATTGTTCAATGTAAAAAAATAATACCTAGGCCTTATCAAGTAAATTATGATGCACTTTCGTTTTACATAAGAAATAAACTCTTATTATCTTAGACATACGACATGTCACACCATTCCGATTATCCAGTTGGATGATATACATCTCCCCTGGAAGTAGTAGTACAATTGTTTTAAGAATATGTTGAATTATCAGTCTTCTTCAATAGATTGTAAGCTCCTTGAGGACAAAAAACATATAATTCATCAGACACAATGTTGGGTCTCCAGTATACAGCACAGCATCTAGAACCAAGTAGGTGTTCAGTGATTGACGAATTGAGTTAAATGAAGAAATGGGAGCAGCCTGTATAGACGACTCCAGAACAATTTGCACTTCTAGTGCAGCCCTCTTCTAAGCCCAGACCATTAGTGTTGATAGATATCAACCCCTGGCTTCTCAAATTTTGGCTACTTTACATTCTGATGTTAAATCAAAGCTGGGAATTTCCTTAATCCATATCTGTGGGAACCTATTAACAATTCTTGAATTCTGCAACATTTCAGTTTTGTCTAATTAGTGTTTCAACATTGTTTTTTCAATTAACCTATCACCTGCTCATATTATGCAGTTTTTAGGCCATATAGCAAAACAGCATTTTACTTGAACTCTCTCTAAAGTACAAAGATGTCTTAATTGATTAATGGAGAATACAATATGTCTAAATAAATTTGCTTTGAAGGACATTATAAAAAATTTCTAATCACATTCTCAAATACTATTAAGAATTAAAAACTCTTGATTGTCACTGGGTAACTGGAATTCCATTACTTATTTTGACTTTTTATATAATTTACCTTCATTATTTGCAAATCATTCAAGTTTTCATTTCACTTGATTAAATCATATTAATGCCATAGTCTTTTGATAATCAGTATCAACAAAATGCCATTTATAAATATATTCAGCTTCCTCCATTTTAGTCTACTTATTTCACTGTATGTATGGTTAGTATTACTATCATAATTTCCAACTAGCATTAAAGTATAAGAAATAAAAAAAATATTTTGGGTCACAAAACTGTGTGTGTGTGTGTGTGTGTGTGTGTGTGTGTGTGTGCATGCACACGTGCGCATGTGTGTGTGAGAGAGAGAAATATATCAATCTAGAATTTCATTTCTGAAACATTCCATCTTTTGCTGGTCAATTTTGTTTCTCTCATTTTCTAATCACTGCTTTAATTTTGATCAGTTTATTTTTCGCCTTAGAAGTTTGTTTTCTGAAGAATGTTTCTAAAAGGTGGTAAGATAATTATTCTTTGATGTAATTGAATAACATTCTAGATGAATTTTTTTATCATAGTCAATATCTTGTGAACTTTTATTCTCATGTGTTCATCATACTTGGTAAAATAATTCATTTCATCTTTTTGAGAAGCACTTATTTTATCAAATATAATTAATGCATTTTCTCTCTGGTGCTTTAGATACAGAAGAGAGCTCAAATGAGCAATAGTCCATTGTATGTTTTTATCCCTGTTGAAAGCGCTCTGCAGGCATCCCTAAAGTTTGTGTCTCTAGGTGCAATCCCATAACAAATTCAAACAGGGGAAAGTGAGCAGTCATTTAATCAATCAACAAATAGTTCACAGAGAACGTATTCTGTGCCTTGCAATATTCTAAACTCTAAGAATATGTCAATCAACAAAACAGACAAAAACCTAGCCTTCGTGAAGCTTTTTCTATATTCTGTACTGTCCATTAGAATTTTCTGTGATTATGGAGAAGAAGTGTATGTATGTAGATAGATATACATATGTAGGTGGCTACAGTAGCTAGCCACTACCTACTTGTGGCTGAACACTTAAAATGTAGGTAGTCTAAGAACTGAATTTGTACTTGTATTTAATTTTAAGAAATCCAAATTTAAATCACGACATGTGACCAGTAGCTTTTGCATGGCACAGTATGGTCCTACGGTGTTTCTATGGGCGTTTTCAGGAGTGAGGTGGGTGAGAGGAAGTTGTATGGATGTGTTCGTAAGAGATTAAAACGGACAAGGAAGATTAAAATGTAAAGAACAGGTCAGAAGAGACCTCTTCCTTCAGACTTCTCAGTACTTTTAAAGACTTAGAAGCTAAAGTGATTCTGAAAGCCATAAGATATATGAGCCTCTGAAATACATAATTAAGCTACAAAATGGTCTTTTCATTGATGGGCCATCATGTTGATGTCACAGTTACTGCCTGAATACCAGTTAATGTCCACACAGGAAAGAATAATTACAAAAAGTCATTAATTAGGATCTATTTACTGTTGCATTGTCAAAACTAATTGCCTGGAGTAAGAGTTCTCCCCTTGATTAATGGGTTTCTAAATGCAAAGCCAAATCTATAAAGGTTTCTCTCTGTTTCCCAGGCAAAGTGCTTAAGTTTCTGGAAACAGTTAACTCCAGGAAACAGCCATATTTTGTGTTCTGGCCACTCAGTCCAGACCTTAGTGTTACATTAGGGACAGCGAATTGAATTTTGGGCACCCAGTGGATGAGCCACCATATACCAGCTCTTCTATAAAGATGCAACTCTTTTCAAAAACAAAACCTTCTGTTGTCTAATTACTGCTTTTATTTTAAAAACTTCAGCCAACGTATAACATGGAATTATTGTGAAAAACATAATGCCCTGTTTTGTGCAGGATGCTATGTGTGCTCACTTCAGAATTCAACAATTTTATCCACCTTAATTCCATCCTAGATTTTTGATTGATTGGTTCAGTTTCCATAGAATCCAGGCTGCACTGATTTACAGGAGCCTTCGGTGTTGGAGATGCATCAAAACAGTGGCATAGTAAAGCAGCAAACCTGGATGCTTCCCCTGATCCAGTTATAATTAATATATCCTTCCTGGAGCTTCCAAAGCTTATTCTTCATTCCTCTGTTTAGCACTTTAAAGCAGTTCCCTCTTATATTATGGCATTTTCTTATGATTCTTTCTTTCCTGTAGCAAGTTGAGAATTGAGATAGGTATTGCTCAGCTTCGAATCTTTCCCAGTCCAGGAATTCAATAAAATCTCATTGAATAAATGAGTGAATGAATAAATAACAGCACGTTTGAATTTGTCACATTTTGTATTTTTATATCAGAAATAGAAGCCTAACTAATAATTTTATACAATTTCATTCTCATCAGCATATTATTATGATCCACAGTAAAAATATAGAAAAATCTAATTTCACAATTACAGTTTCTCTCCCTTAGCAGTGGCAAGGAATATTATTCAATGTTTTAGCCCTAAGTATTTACTGTTTATCAGCAGTTTATAATACTAGGAGTGGAGATATACATAAAACCCTTTGGCTGGGGGGGAGACCTTAACTCACATTTGAGAATAATAATAATAAAAAAAAACATTAGTCATCACTCTAGTTTGTTGTGGCATTAAAAATGAAAAACAGTATGTATATTATATATATAATATAATATATATAAATTTTTTTCAAATTGTTCTTGTTCTGCTGAACTTCTGAGAAAAAGGGAAATCAGAATGAATGTGAAAAGTTTTCTACATTCCCTACATCTTTTTTTTTTTTTATCATTTCATGATAAAAAAAAACTCACCAAGCAGTCACCAAGACAGAAATGAATATGTAAGAAATTGGCTGGGAGCAGATCGAGGACAGTAAGGCCTCTAAGTGAAAGCTGAAGTAAATCCTAAATGTTCAAAAACTGGAGACTGTTGGCCAACTACACTTTCCACAGCAGGTCCTCTGTATCAAGGAAGTCTGAGTGATGCATTCCATAGCTGCTACCGTCCTCAACCCTACTAACATGATAAAGGGTGAAACTGCCATCTGAAGTATTCTCACCGACAAAAGTTCACCATCCACCTTTGTAAAACCCTGTGTTAAAAACTATTCTGGATTAAAATAAACTTAGTAGACATAACTAAATGCAATGTATGTTCTTTGTTATAACGCTGGTCTTTAAAAACTGTTTATAATAAAAATATTTGGGGGATAATTGGTAACATCTGAATATGGACTAAATATTTGATGATTTTAGGAAAATATTTTTAACATTTTGATAAGTTAATAACATTGTGGTTATACAGGAAATATATATATTCTTCATAAATGCATGCTGTAATTTTTAAGAGTAAAATGTCATGATAGCTTTATATATGAATATATAATCAAAAAAGTAACAGATTAAGTCCAAATATTAACAATTGTTAAATACAAGTTATCAGTATACATATGTTTATTAAATATTTTCTCTAATGCACTGTATGTTTGAATATTTTCATAATAATGATTTTAAAGAAAAATGGAAGCTAACATTTTTCTTTTACAATAGATGTTGGAAGCTCAGAAAGGGGAGGTTGGAAGGGGAATGAGGGATTAAAAATTATATATCAGATACAATGTACACTATTTGGGTGACAGGTACACCATAAGTCATGACTTCAACACTATACAATTCATCGACATGACAAAAAACACTTGTACCCCCTAAACGTATTGAAATAAATGAAATGCAATAAATAAATAATAAATAAAATTTCCCTGAGCCTTGTTACAGTAGTTAAGCAACTTGATTCTGATTGCTAACTTTGCTTACTAAATGATGAATGAAACAAAACAAAACAAAATATTTCAACCCCCAAAAAGAGTTATAATCAGTAATAAAGCTAAATTTTACTTTATTCTTCTTAAACTTCAAGTAAAGATATTAGGAACCTGTGGATAACACTATTTTAAGTGCTAATTTTTGTTTCAATAAGAAAATATTTAAGAAATAAGTATTATTTACTGGCATGTGAGTGGCATGAGACTGGCAGGTGCCCTCTCTCCAGATTCCTATACTACAGAAGTCGTTCTCTTTGGTCAGCTCTGTAGTCTTAGCATTTTCCTCCTTAGTATATAGACACAGCCAAAACATGCTATTAAGGTAAACTACCTGTAAAGTTTTACAGTACATTAAATAGTAAGAGGATTATTTGGACTGATATATCTAGATAGAAAAAAGCACTAACTAGAAAGATCCCATTTTTTATCAACAGTTAGTATTGTGGCTACAAAGAATGACTACACAAACAGGTTTAAGTGTGTATCATATTTAGAATCCTAGTCTTCCTCATCCAAATCAATACTTTAGTAAGATGTCTGAATTTACAAGCACAGCAGAAATCATTGAAAAGTGATGATCTACTTAGGAAAACAAGCAAAATTCACCTAGATTTTACAGGGAAATTAATGCAGGCAATAACTTAAAACAGTTTCATTCTTTGTGTGCTTTTTTGCAGAAGTAGGTTGCTTATGAAAAGGAAAGGCATTTTGTTCGTGTTCCCTGCTCAATATGATGAAACTAAATGATTAATACATAACTTGAATTTTCCCTTCCAAGTAACATGACAAATTTTCAATAGTAGCCATGTTTCAAGCTTTGCAGAAGTCCTAATTGCCATTTGAATTGACGAAAGTGTAACAATTTCTTGATAATACAAAATATCTATTCCTTATGTTATCTTAGTGATTATTCTTTCCTATGCTAAACTCTACTCTGGTTTTATGAATGGGAACCATATCCCCTGTGCAGTTCAACTGGGCAATCAAATATGCACTAGTGCTTCGACTTCTACTAAACACTACTTTTTCCCCTCCACTGGCAGAAATAAATACTAATATAATATAGTTATTTATTCATTCTCTCAGTCATTCATACATTCACTTAACATTTTGATATTATGCTATATTCTAAAGATCCAAAAATGAATTATCAAGATATCCTTCCTTAAGTCATTATATAAATAGAGAGACAAACTACTGATTTTAATACAAAGTAATAAGCACTGTCATAGAGATAGGCTGAGTCCCTCACCTCTTACACCTGTTGCACTTCCCCAGTTATAGAACCATCTCTGCCTGCTAAGAAAGTCAATATTTTTAAAGCTTATTAGAGTCTATGGTATTCATTATTATTGTTTCCAAGTCTTTGTACTGAACCCACACTCAAGGTCGGTAGGTCCATGCCACAAAAACAAAAATCAAAATGCCTATCTCCATCTCTCTCCCCTCTAATTCTGGTTTCACTGATTTCATACAGGATCCTTTTTGCTCATCTCTTATTCCTTCTGGAAGGGTAGCAATAGTGGCAGTTTTTCATGCACCTTAATTTGCCATACAATGTTCGGTGCATGGAGGTTATATCTAACCCATCCCCTCACTATCAGTTTTCCTCTCCTTCCCCACACTCCTTTCTAACCAAGGTTATCTTCCATTTTCAGGGAATATTTATCTTAAATGTGTCCATATTCAAAGCAACTAGAAACTTTGTACAAAACACTGATTCCTACTGTAACTTTGAACAAAGAAGATATGGAAGGCAAGGAGACCAAACCTCCCTCATAATAGCATAAATGTAGAGTGACATGTGTTTGGGTCATCAGCCACTCCTCAGCATGCACATAAAATTATAAGGGAAAGGCACAGACAGCTACCATTTTTTGTAAAATTCAGGGAAGACTGTTGTTAAGATCTAAGCATGAATATATCAGGTTGTACAGCAAAGAGGGACTTCTAGAAGATAAAATGACTTTTTAAATAAAGTAAGACAAAATGTATTGTGTATTGGGAATGGCACATAATTTATTATTGTTGAAATATTAGGTTTGTTGAAGGGAGTTCCAGGAAATTAACCCAGACAAGTGGCAAGTACCGGCTAATAAAGGACTTTGTACCATATAAAGAAGTTTGGATTTTAAGTTATGTATGAAGAAATACCATAAATAATTTTAAGCCAAAAACTAACATGAGTTAAATTAGAATTTAGAAAGATCTTCCTTACTAGATTGTAAAGGATGAATAGTTAAGTTAGTTCAGAATCTATGAAGATAGAATTACCTAGCATTGAGATAAATAAAATCTGGAAGAATATGATTTATCTTATTTATTCTCTAGTAAAGTCCCTATTAGATAGAAATATATGGACATATGATTTGCACATGTCTCAATAGATAAAAATGTCCACAGCAAAACCAGTGCACTGGTTGTGGATGATTTTTTAAGTTTGTCCGTTTGGTTTGGTAGTAATTTCCCAGCAAATCTAAAATGTTGACTGTAGACTTTATCTATAGCACATTGTCAGGCAAGTCACTGTGTCCTTTTCCTGCCAGACTTCTCACTGGCAATGTGCCAGCAAAGACTGGACTAAGGATGAATGAAATGCTTCCTACTTACTCTAAAATATTTCATTCGATATGTCTTTGAAGTGTTGTTTAATGAATATACTAGATGAAATATAATTTACAGGTAAAAATGGTTTCTAAGACATATTTTATCTTTATTTTTATTTTTCAATATCTACTTTACTTACCTATTTAGTTGATTTTTATACCTGGCATAATTCCACAACATATGGAAAAACTCAATGTCAAAAAATGTATAAAGTCAA
Organism: Avahi laniger; assembly: GCA_963575035.1. Lineage (NCBI taxonomy): Eukaryota > Metazoa > Chordata > Mammalia > Primates > Indriidae > Avahi > Avahi laniger. The sequence goes on along the minus strand of CAUYSK010124781.1, from coordinate 30,686 downwards.
CTATAAAGTTAAAGTCAAAAATGGAATCAGGATAAGAAAGTGTTACAAGAAGGGAAGGAGTCATCGTATGCAAATGCACAAGACCTAAAGGCAAACACAGCTGCTAGAATTGATCCACGCTTTGGATCTTAGTCCCTTCTTGACGAAACAGAAAGAAAAAGACTATCAGTTACAAAAATTTTCATTGCCAATGGATCATACTTCAGCTTCTCAGGGAAACAATCCTTTTCTTAGTTCATGGTTCTAAGATTAACCAATGCAGCTAGAATTAGAAATTGCTCAAGACATTTGTTGGCTTTTGATAAATAATTATGGTTTTATTTTCAGCTTATAACATTCAAAAATTGTATTCTTGACATATTAATTCTTCTGAGAAGGGTAAATTTATATATTAAAGGGCAAGCATTTAGTCCATAATTATGAATTATGAATTTTGCAGGGCAAGGTAGAGATCATTAAATAAGTTTTACTTAGACCACCAATATTTATTTATACATTAGGACAAATTCTTCTCCAGTAACATAATATAAATTAAGATAGATTAACACAAAAAAATCTTTAAAATGCTTTATTATAAAAAAGACTACTTTGTCAAGTATATTTAATAGGTTATTGTACAAATGGAATGAAACAATGGATAACTTTGCCACAATGTTTGTTGCTCTCAGTAAGACACATTACACATGAGAAAATAAAAGCATTATAAAAAGAAAGTTGATTCTAAAAGGTTTAAATGAGAGTAGAAGTTTTATGTATTTTCTCCAAGCAGACGGTTACTTTTTAATCCTGCATTATAATAAAGTTATTGCTAAAGAGACACAACAAATTGTTCTTTAGGAATCACGTCAATAAGCAATATAATAACATGAGAAGCAATAAAGATTAGAGACTTCTAAATAAAGAAAAATCAATGAGATGCCCTTAGCAATCCAAAGATACAGAAAGTGAGGGGAGGGGGGATTGATTTATCAAAAAATAAATAAATTTAAAAGAGGTTTGAAGATAATAACAAACACATGGATGACAGATAGATAATCAGATAGATTAATTAATAGATTGATAGGTAGATCAATCAATAAGCAATGAGAAAGAAAGAAAGAAAGAAAGAAAGAAAGAAAGAAAGAAAGAAAGAAAGAAAAGAACAGAGAAGGATCCATTAACATGCATTATCTCTGGGAAGATGATTGGAGAGAAGAGAAAGGGCAAGCATGTAAGAAAATATAAATTTATTCAATGTACATATGTACATAATACCATATTCATATAAAATGATATGCTTTTGGATATATATACAGAAAATCAGAAAGTTTATGCAGTTAAATATCAATTTTTTATGTCAGCATTGGAAAGCAGAAGTACATCCACGAGACACATATCATGGTGTTGGGGTTGTAGAGGGCAGGGAAATAAGATTAGCCTTTTAATTATATAGTTTTATATTGTTTTACTCTCTTTCCTATGAACACTTTTGCAATTTAAAAGCTTCAAATAAACTCCTCTTTAAAGGTAAATAAATGATAATTTATTGGAATATATGTAATGAAAAAGCTACAGCCCTTGAGATATCTTGAGCATAAATATCATTTCTTTAAAAATACTTTGGACGGCCAAGATGGTGGACTAAAAGCACCCTGAACTCTACACTCTAGGAGAGGATTGAAAACTGTTGGCAATGCCCGCCTAAAGATGGACCCTCTCAGAAAGAGCACTGTGAATCATCAGGGAACTGATGGGAGACACTCAGAGTGAGGGAAATGGGGACAGGGAGTTCCACTCACCAAGATCAGAAAGAGGTACCTGGGGATACATATGAGGAAATGATAAAGGAGAGAGCCCCAGGGCCCCATGATCCCTGTGTGAACAATGCAACTCAAGCAGTGAGGAGCCCCCCCACCACCACTGTGGCCTTCTGTACTGATCAGGGAACAGTATGGAGACTGTATAGTGAAGTTGCATCAGAAAGCAGGTTTAAACAGGGACCTGCTGGCCTTGATGCCCAGGTTGCTGCAGCTGATGTCACTCTGAGCTTTCAAGTCTAGAGTTTCCCATCTACACAGGGATTGGCTTTACTGCAATTGCCCCAACATCACCCCTTGCCAGGGAGGGAAGAGAGCAGAGACAACAGAAGATATCACATACCCATTACTGGGATACAGGAACCCTTCCCAACCAGGAAATTCAAACAAACTCAAGATATCCCACAGTAACAGTCTCAGTGGGACCTGTGTGAGAAGAGAGTCCCAGCCATCCAGCAGCCCAGCCACCATAGTTCTGTACAATGGTCAGTAGAACAACCCCTGGGCCCTTTGTGCTGCCAAGCTGAGGCCCATGCCCCTGTGGACTGGCAGCCAAACAGAGATCCATGCACCTGCAGACCTGTATGATGTGTGGTGGGCTATGCACATTAGCCTTGTGTGATCGCTGGCAGGACACATACCCATGGCCCCAAGCTCTGACCAAGAAAACAAGACCCCTGGCCCTGTGCACTAGTCAGCGAGCCATGCCCCTGCAGCACCAATGATACCACATCTGTGGTCCAGCTCTCCACCTTGGACCAGCTAGCCACAGCTGCACCCTGCTGCGTATGGCCCTTACATATAGACCTAAATAAAATGAACACTTACAGCCCTGACACTTGCAGCCATTATCTAGATAGCCTTACCAAACAGCCACTGCCTTCATTGTGGGAAGTTTCAGGCAATGTAATTCCCCAAAATGTCTGTCTCATTGGAGACGGACTTACACAGCCCCCTCCCCGAACTTCCAACAGTGACCAAGGGACTAACCCATCACTCCACAAGAAGATCCCCCAGTACTTGCCCAGGTCCTGTGACTCACCCCCTCACGTACCCACCGTGGTCATGCAACTCCCCCCACCACTGATTGTGGTCTTATGATATTTCCAGGAACCCACCAAGATCCCATGACCCACTCAGGTTCCAGCCAAGGCACCTGCCTCCATCAAGAGGGACCTGTGCAGCCCCCAACTCGTGCTTCTCATAGAGGCCAGGGACGAATCCACTAATCTAAATGAATATGCCCCAGAACCAGCTTGGACTGTGACAACCAGAGGGGATGGAGATAATGTTGGAGAACACCTGTGTTGCAGGCTGTCAGTGTGTCTGCGCCTCTCCTGTTGGGTCAATCCTCTGGACTAGGACACACAAACATTATCTAGGAACCTCTCCTTCTTCTCACTAAGCAGGAGAGTTCCCAACAAAAGACAGCAGGTTTGTTAAAAACGTATTAGCCCTGAGCTGAGAGGAGAGATTTCAGATGAGAAAAAACTAGCAAAAAAATTCTGGCAACATGAAAAACAAGCTAGTTTGACATAGCAAAAGATCATAACAGATCCACAGCAATGGACCCCAGCCAAAAGGAAATTGTTGAAATGTTAGAAATAGAATTCAGAATATGGATGGCAAACAAGATAAATGAAATTGAAGAGAAAGTTGAAAACCAGCACAATGAAACCAACAATGTATTTCAGAACATGAATGAATTTTATGAAAAACTCACTAAGGAGACAGACAACATATGAAAGGATATAACAGAACGTAAAGAAGTGAAAGAGTCGTTTAGGAAATTACAGAATATAGCAGAAATCTTCAACAATAGGCTAGATCTAGCAGAAGGAAGAATCTCAGAACTTGAACAAAGCATTTAAATTACTCAGTCAGCCAAAGATGCAAAAAAAAAAAAAAAAAAAAGAAACCAAGAAGAATAAGCAATCACTCTGAGAAATATGGAACTGTGTAAAACAAGCCAATATATGAATTATAGATATCCTGGAGGAAACATAAGAAAAAGCAAAAAACATGGAAAATCTATTCAAGAGAATTATTGAGGAAAACTTCCCTGGTATCGCTACAGATTCAGATAACCAGATGGAAGATGGTCACTGAACACCAGAAAGATTCATAGCAAATAGGACATCTCCAAGACACATAGTCATCAACCTGGCAAATGCCAAAATGAAGAAGAAAATCTACAGGCTTTGAGACAAAAGCAACAACTAATTTACAAAGAAAAACCTATGAGGCTTACAGCAGACTTTTCGGCAGAGATTTTACAAACCAGAAAAGATTGGAACCCCATTTTTAATTTTCTTAAACAGAACGACTGCCAGCCAAGAATTTTGTGTCCTGCAAAACTAAGTTTGATAGATGATGGAGAAATAATGATGTTTCTAGACAAGCAAACACGAAGGGAATTTGTAACTATTAGACCTGCTCTGTAGGAAGTGCTCAAAGTGCATTATACATGTGAAAGCACAATCAATACCCACCAGTGTAAAAATACTCAAAAGTTATAGTTCACAGTCGTTGCGAAACAGTATTACAAGAGAGAAAATAGAACAATAAGTTACCATCCAACACGATGAACAGAACAGCATCCCACATAGCAATACTAACACTCAACATGAACAATCTGAATGCCCCACTTAAATACGTAGACTGGCTGAATGGATGAAAAAGCAAAACTGAAATATTTGCTGTCACCAAGAAACACACCTAAACAACAAGGACTCATATAGACTCAAAGTAAAGGGTTCAATAAAATATTCCATGCAAATAGAAACCAAAATCAAGCAAGTGTAGCCATTCTCATATCAGATAAAATGGACTTTAAATCACCAATGGAAAAAAAAAGACAAGTATTGTCTTTATATGATGGTAAAGGGAACAATCCAACAAGAAAACATAACAATTATAAATATATATGTACCTAATACAGGAGTTCCAAGTTTTATAAAGCAAATTCTGCTAGATCTAATCAAAAAAATAAACAGTAGCATCTTAATTATCAGGGACTTCAACATTTCACTGATAGAACTAAACAGATCATTGAAGCAGAAAATGAATAAAGAAACACTAAACTTAAATAGAACTCTGGAACAAATGGATTTAATACACATGTACAGAACATTCTGCCCTGAAAGTACTCAATATATGTTGTTCTCATCAGTACATGAGAAATTTTCCAAGATTGGTTATACCTTACGCCATAAAACAAGTTTCAGCATATTCAAAAAAATAGAAATAATTCCATAATTCTTCTCAGGCCATAGTAGAATAAAATTAGAAATCAATTCCAAGAAAAACACTCAAATCTGAAAAACATAATGGAAATTTAAAAATCATCTGTTGGATGGGTCAATGATGAAATTAAGATGGAAATCAAAAGATTGCTCAAACTTAATGACAAAGGGGACACAATATTTCAAAATCAATGAGATACAGTAAAAGTAATCCCCAAGGGAAAAATTCTTAGCTTTAAATGCCTACATCAAAAACATAGATCAAAAATTAACAACTTAATGTCACAGCTCAAAGAACTAGGAAAAAAAAAAAACAATATCGAACCAAACTCACTGCCAGAAGAAGAAAAGAGATAACAAAGCTTGGAGCAAAACTAAATGAAGTGGAGAACAAAAAACAATAAAAACAATCAATGAAGCTTGGTTTTTTGAAAAGATGATCAAAATTGATAGACCATTAGCCAGTTTAACCAGAAATGGAAGAGAAAGGACTCAAATAAGCTCAATCAGAAATAAAAAAGTAGACATTACAATTGTTACCACAGAAATACAAAATATCTTATGTGAATACTATGAAAAATTCTATGCAAACCAAGTAGAAAACATAGAGGAAATGGAAAAATTCTTGGACACACAACATCCCAAGCCTGAATCAAAAAGAAACAGAAATCCTGAACAGACCAATAATGAGCAGGGAGATTGAAGCAACAATAAAAAATCTCCCAAACAACAACAAAAAAATCCCCAGACCAGATGGATTCACAGCTGAATTCTACCAGACCTACACAAAAGAACTGATACTTAATTTACAAAATCTATTCCACAATATTGAGAAAGAGAGCATCCTCCCTAACTCATTCTACTAAGCCCATATAACATTGATACCAAAGCCAGGAAATTACACACACACAAAAAGAAAACTACAGACTAATATCTGTTCTTAACATAGATACAAAAATATTCAACAAAATACAAGCAAACCAAATTCAACAGCACATCAAAAAAAGAATGCAACATGATCATGTGGGCTTCATCTCAAAGATGCACAGATGGTTCAACCTACACAAATCAAAAAATGTGTTTCACCACACAAACAGAAACAAAAACAAAGACCATATAACAATCTCAGTGGATACAGAAAAAGTATTCAATTAAATCCAGTACCTTTTCATGTTAAAAATCCTCAACAAACTAGGCATAGAAGGAACATAACAAAATTATAAAAGCCATATATAACAAACTCACCATACTGAATGGGGAAAAATTGAAAGCATTCCCCCTAAGAACGATTTATAGAACAAGACAAGAGTGTCAACTGTCACCAATTCAATCAGAAGAGTATTGGAAATCCTAGTCAGAGCAATTAGGCAAGAGAAAGAAATAAAGAACATCCAAATCAGGAAAGAGGAGGTCAAACACTATCCCTGTCAGCTTGCAATATGAACTTGTATCTAGAAAACCCTAAAGATTCTGCCAAAAGACTCCAAGAATTAATAAATAAACTCAGCAAAGTCTCAGGGTACAAAATCAGTGTATACGAGTAAGTAGCATTTCAATATACTAATAACAGTCAAGCTGAGAGTCAAATTAGGAACTCAATACCATTCACAATAGTTACAAAGGAAATAAAATACCTAGGAATATACTTAACCAAGGAGGTGAAAGATTTCTGCAAGGAAAACTGCAAAACATTGATGAAAGAATTTCCAGATGACACAAACAAGTGACAAAACATCCTTTGCTCATGAACTGCTAGATTCAACATCTCCGAAATGTTTATACTGCCCAAAGTGATTTACAGAGTCAATGAAACGCCCATCAAAATATCAATGTCATAGTTCACAGTTCTAGAAAAAATAATTCTAAGCTTCATTTGCAGCCAAAAAAGAGCCCAAATAACCAAAGCAATCTTAAGTAAAACAAAACAAAACAAAACAAAACAAATCTGGAGGCATCACATTACCTGATTATACTACAAGGCTAGAGTAACCAAAATAACATGATACTGGTATAAAAGTAGTGACATAGAACAATAGAACGGAGTAGATAACTCAGGAAGAAAACCACCTATTTGCAACCATCTAATCTTTGACAAAGCAGACAACAACATACACTGGTGAAAGAAGCCCTATTCAATAAATGGTGCTGGGAAAATTGGATAGACACATGCAGAAGAATGAACCTGAACTTCCATCTCTCAACAAATATACAAATTAATTCAAGATGGATAGAATACTTAAGAGTAAGGCATGAAACCATTAAAATTCTAGAAGAAAATGTAGGAAAAACACTTCTAGATACTGACCTTGGCAAAGAATTTATGACTAAGTTCCCAAAGGCAATTATAGCAACTACAAAAATGAATAAATGGGATTTGATTATTTTTAAAAGCTTCTGCACAACAAATGAAATAATCAACAAAACAAAAAGACGAGCTACAGAATGGGAGAAAATATTTAAGAACTATACATTCAGTAAAGATCTAATATCCAGAATATATAAATAACTAAATCAAATCAGCAAGAAAAAAATAAAACAACTCCACTAAAAAGTGGGCAAAAGACATGAACAAAAGTTTTTCAAAAGAAGATAGATAAATGGCTGATAAAGATATAAAAAATACTCAATGTCACTAATCATCTGTGAAAAGCAAATTAAAATTACAATGAAAAACCACTTTATCTGTGTCAGAATGGCTATTACTAAAAAGTCAAAAAAAAAAAAGTAGACACTGGCATGAATGCAGAGAAAAAGGAATGCTTATACAGTGTTGATGGGACTGCAAGTAAGTAGAACCTTTATGGAAATTTATATAGAGATACCTCCAAGAAACACATATAGACCTACCATTTCATCCAGCAATCCCACTTTTGGGTATTTACTCAAAGGAAACAAAGTCATTTTATAAAAAAGACACATGGACTTGAATATTTATCATAGCACAATTCATAATTGCAAATATATGGAATCAACATAAGCACCCATCAATTCATGAGTGGATAAAGAATATGTGGTGTGTGTATATATATGTGTGTGTATGTGTGTGCATGCAATGTGTGTATATACGTGTGTGTGTGTGTGTATGTATTCTCACACACACACACACACACACACAAACACCATGGAATACTACTCAGCCATAAAAAAGAATAAAATGATGTCATTTGCAGCAACTTGGATGGAACTGGAGACCATTATCCTAAGTGAGGTATCTCAGAAATGGAAAACCAAACATCATATGTTTTCACTAATAACTGATAAACAAGGGCACAAAGTGATATAAGGGACACAATATTCAAGAAAAGGGAAAGATGGAAGAGGGAATGAGGGATAGAAACTCACCTATTGGGTACAACGAACACTATTCTGGTGACAGACACACCAAAAGCCCTGACTTAAGCATTACACAAGGTATTCATGTAAAAAATCCACTTGTGTACTCCCTTAATATTTTGAAATAAAAAAAAATTAAAAAATATTCTGTGCCTTCCATCTAAAACATCACCCTAATACAGCAGGAAATAGCTTGATGGCTACATTATTCCTCCCCCAACAGATATTGAAGGGTAAAAGTAGCAATGGGGAATATGTAACAAAGAGAGGTGGCCTGAAAGAGGGTAAAAATGTTTACTGTCTCTTCAAAACCACCTTACCATTTTTTAGAACTAAAACCTATATCCCTGCCTCAGGCCAGTGGTCAGGAGGGCAGGGGAGTGTCCTTTTTCCTTTGTGCCACAGGAAATGGCTCAAAGGAATTTTCTGGGTGGAGGTCACAAGATTACCTTACCTGAAGATGAGATGAATCAGAACCTTTAAGAGCTTTGTACTTCTGCTCAGAAGCAGGACACTGACACTTTAAGATGGGAGTCTGCTAGCCTTCTCATTTGGTGGCAAATTAATAAAGTTCTCTTTCCTTCTCAAAAAAAAAAATTAGAAATAGAAATACTTTGACAAAACCACAAAAATTTAAATAGTAAAGTACAAATATTCCATAACTAAAAAATTAATAGTAGTTGCATGAAGAAAATCAGTAATTATTCATAAGGACTTAATATTCTATGACAACTATTATTACATTAATTACTACGCTAGAACAACTATCAAACTGATATGATAATATGATTTATTACCATACATACATTTATTACCATACACAAAGAAGAGGCTCTTTTTAATATTGTCTTGTAGTTTAGGAAATTATCACTTAACTGGAAGCATGATTTAAAAGTACACAAGAAATAAATGAATCAAGCATCATTGGCAATATATAAAATTTTGTTGATACAAAAAAACAATGCTAAAATTTCTTATCTCCAAATTAACAATATAAAATACCAGCAGAACACTCAAGTTGGCGGATCTGACTCTGATATATACCTTTGCAGAAAAATATGGATAGTTCAAACTAGAATATAGTTCCCAACAATAATAATGAGCATTTTGGAAAAAGAGTAAAAGAATGTCTCTGAAATATTCCTATAGAATTTTCTTAATGTTCTCTTGACATTTTTTGGGTAACTCATATTTTCCACTTTCTTGCAGAAAATTTGTTTGTGTTTATAGACATTATACAAATACAGAGAGAATAGGGAGAGATATTTTCAATTTGTCAGAGATGTTAAAATTCTTCTCTAAAAATAATTTTTTTAAAGATAATCACTAGAGATGCATCTGATGAAACACCCAGGGCAGATGACAGGCACATCTGCTCTGCTGCCCAGACCAAAACACTTTGAGAGATTAGCCCATGATAATGCCTCTTGCTGCCTAGTAGCATGATATTAAATATGTAACCTTAGTGGGGAAGAGATTATGTCTATACTGAGGCAAGAGTTCTGGTTATCTGAGTTGATAAAAAGCAAAACAGTATAGTAAAAACACTAGACGTGTAAAAACGCACAGACCTAACACTACTAGTAACACACTCTTTGGCTTTGGCTCAGCTCTTTAGCCCTCCTAGACCTTGTTTCCTTTACTGTATATCAAGAATTTTATAAATTATCAATATTTTACTGACTTAGTTTTGATTAAAAGGAAAATTGGGTCCCTCAGGATGATAATGGCAGTACCGTGGTGAATCAATTTTAAAGTGTTGCTGATCTGATAAGAATCACAGTACTAAATATTGTGTGAAGTAACGCATTAGATAAACCAGTTTAAATGGTTTAATTACAAATATCCAAAACCTGTTTTATTACAGACAATGTTGTTTTTATTTTGGCTCAGTGTTCTGAGACTTCACAGACTTCAACTTGGGAAATAATGTCCTAAATGATATGTAACGATTTCCCTCCAGACATGAAAACATAGTCATTTTTCTAACGAAGACATAACAATGGCCAACAGGTATATAAAAAAGTGTTTAACATAACTAATCATCAAAGAAATGTGAATTAAAGCCATAATGAAGTTAGGCTTCCTATCTGTTGAGATAGTCATTATCAAAAAGACAAAAGATAACAAGGGTTAGTGAAAATGTGGAGAAAAGAGAGCACTTGTATGCTGATGGGGGAAATGTAAATTATTATAGCCAATTTGGGAGAGCAGTATGGAGTTTCACCAAAAAATTAAAATATAACCATCATAGGATCCAGAAATTCCATTTCTGGGTTTATATCCAAAGGAAATTAAATCAGTATGTTGAAAAGATATCTGCTGTCCCATGTTTCTTGCAGCATTACTCACAATAGCTAACATAGGGAATCAAACTTAAGTGTCTATCAACGAATGGATAGTTAAAGGAAATGTGGTATAGATATAAAAGAATAGTATTCAGCCTTAAAAAAGAAGAAAATCCTGCCATGTGTAACATCATAGATGAACTTGAAGGACATTATGTTAAGTGAAATAAGCTGGACACAGAAAGACAAATAATGCATAATCTCACTTAAATGTGGAATCTAAACAAGTCAAACTCATGGAAGTGGAGAGTAGAATGGTGGTTGCCAGGGTCTCAGGAGGATCAGGGGGAATGGGGAGATGTTGATCAAAATGTACAAATTTTCAGCTAGGATAAAAAAATTCTGTAGGTCTATTGTACAGCATAGTAACTACAATTAATAATAACATATTTGTAAAGGAAAATAAAAAATCTCAGGATCCCCCCCTCCCCAATTCCTTATGCCAAAGGTAAGGTCAAGCAGAGTCACGCAACACCCCCTTCCAAATGAGTAGCTGTTACTAACATTATGCAACAGCCTTACCCATGGAAAGGTGAAAGGCCTCAAGCACCTATGCAGGGCTGCCCCAACAGATCACTCAAAAGGAAATTATTTTCTGGCCTCTCATAAATAAATACGTGCAAATTGTAATTTTGGATCCACAGGCTGTCTAGTTCCTAAAACTAAAGGCTGTTTGATTCCACACCAATAATGTTAATTACAAGATTATATTCCCAGGAACAGAACAGAGAAAGGACAAGATCATTCTTCCACCTACCCAGATATCTGCGTAACTTATTCTTCCTTTACTCCTTTTTCAGTCTTCATTCACCCTATCATATGTAAAATGTAGATTTCTTGGGCCTCACAAGAATGTAAACTTTTGCCTCATTACCCATCCCTTTCCTCCTTTTTCTTTCTGTATCATCTCCCTTGAAATATAGACTTCCAAAATTCCTCTTCAGAAAAACAGTCACAGATGCATTTGTGGCTTGTTTTATTCCAGCCACATCTATTAAATTGTGACTTAATGAACCTCCATTGATTGAGATCTTTGTTTCAGTCACTTATTTTGGGTTGTCATGTTGTATACTTGAAAATTGCTAAGAGACTTGATCTTAAATGTTCCCACTACAAAAAGAAAGTTAAGTATATGAGGTGATGGATATGTTGATTAACTTGATTTAATCCTTTCGCTGTGTGTGTGTGTGTGTGTGTGTGTGTGTGTGCGCGTGTGTGTGTGTGTATGTGTGTATCTATCTATCTACATATCTCAAAACTTCATGTGGTATGCCATAAATATATACAATTTTTTCAATTGTACTTTAATAAAACTGAAAAATCAAAATTAATTCTATTACCTAGAATATTTGATAATGCTCACAAAAATATAATAAAATACAGAAAATATAGAAAAATCTCTTAGTATAAATAAAAACAAAATTGTATTTTAAAAGTTTTGGATATTTGGAATGAAACCATTTAAATTGGTTTACCTAAATGAATCATGGAAACTGAACATAAAAATTATATCAGCATTACTGTTTCATCCCAAACTCGACACAATTTTTCATGTCTAATCATATTCTGGCATGACATAGACTGGGATTTTCTTACTTGTAACACAAAAAAGAAAAGAATGGTTTCTTTTCTACAACTTTTTTTTCAAAATGCATATATACTATCTGTTTGAGTCTGTTGCTGACAATTATTAGAACTATAGTGATATTAATGATAGAAAGATTTTTTTCTATAAACGGTTCCAAAGCAGTGCTCACAGGTATATTGAATATGTAAGAATTCAAAATTAATTATATTTCTTCCCTCTTGAAATATGCCTGAGCCCCGGAGATACTTCCATGAAAGGAACTTAATTTATACCAACTTTAAAATAACCTGGATGTGGCAAAGCATGACCAGACAACTGCCTGAAGCCACAATCCTACATTCAGTTTATGTTTAATGAACTATTTTGGTTATATAATGAGTATTGCTCAGCTTCCCCAGACCTGTGCTTTCCTGAACACTTTCCAAGGCTGTGAGAGCTTAAGCAAAGAAATAGTATAAGGCAAAAAAACAAATGGCTCCTGATAATTGCCACCTGCGGCACCAAATGAAGAGAATGGTAGACATCAGTAAGCTGAGTCTACCTCTGTAGAACATGTGCTCACTCAGAGTCAGGGGCAAAAACGCAGCTCCTGAGCGTACATGTTTTCCCTCTGTTTTCTGCTCTGTTAAGTTTTTATTTAAATGCAGAGATATGACTGGAACATCAAAGAATTGTCTTCCATGAAGTGGATATCCAATTATTATGGCAATAGTGAGCAAAGAAAAATTAATTTCATGTGAAAAGTGACAAAGCTCAAACAAAATGTGACCTTGAATACAGATGCGTTCATATTGGGGAAAGAAAATGTCCTTTTGTCTCAGTCACCTATGAATTAGCTTAGTTACATAGGGAACGTGCTTACTTGAAAATTTATTTTAAATTTTCAATATTTTAAAAAAATTGAAGTAAAATATTTTTCACACCTAACTTGAAATTTTTTTATTGAAATATGCAAAATTTCAAACATGTTATTAGTCTCCTTGGTTATATTGGTTATTCCTCATGCCACTTAAAAGGGTTTTTAATTAGGAAACAGGAAACATACCAACATAAGGAAGATGTGAACATAGCTTCTTTAAGAAACAGAAAGAAGGAAAGTTGGTGCAAACGTAGCGAGTGGGAGTGGGGAGTGGGGAGGACCGAATCATATGAAGAATTGTTAGCAATGTCCAGAGGTTTGTTTTTCATTCTAATGCCATTACGCTGCAGTAGATTTTATAAACAAAGGAACGTGATATGGTATCAGGTGAAGGAATCACTTGATTTGCTGTCTGAAAAACAGATGTCAGAACAGAGTAGAGTGTGGTGTCTTACGCTAGTACAAAAGTACTAGAAATGAGAGAAATAAAGATATTGAGGATATGTGTTTAGTGGTACTGAAAGATTTGCTGACAGATTGAATGCTGAGGAGTGGAGAGTTAGTTCTGTCAATCAATTATGATTCCTTGGACCATTTCCTGTTAGATGCCAGGACAATATGGTGTAGAGGAGAAATGACTGGGTTGATAGACCAGAGACAGATATAATATTATTAGTTCTCCTAATGATGAGTTGTGAAGCCTTCCTACATCTCTTCATTCCTCTATTAAATGACCTCACTTTCCCTCCTACTTGAGCATGCTATGAATGTTACATACCTCAATCTGTTACTGCTTGTTGCTTTCATGCAACCCCCTTTCTCTGTCCTAATTGTGTTATGCTACACTTGTTCCTACTGAATGTCAGTTCCATTTGTTTTTCATAACTTCTCTAATTTATCAAAGTCACCTAAATTCAATCTTATCCTCTCAAGATGCTGACCTTCCTTTTTTTCCCCTTTTTGTTCTGTGTACTTCTAATGAGGCAAATGTTATGTTCTATCATTCAGATTCTGCATTCTTTCAGTATCTGCCTCCTCTATACGCTTGTTTTTCCCACAGCCCATTGATAATCATGTTTTTAAAAACGCCTTGCTTCCTTTTTGCTGTGAATTGGTTTTAACTTTTAAAACAAAAGATGAAGTTATACTTACTAATGGCACTAATACATAGAAATCAATATTCTCCATAATATGCTATATCCAAAATCCTGGATTCAGGATAGGATCAATTAAATTTCACTGCAGAAACTTGAGACTTCATACTGTACCTTCTGCTCACATGAACATATATTTCAAATTGTGATAAATCTTTCAGATGTTGAAAGTAAGTTTACAAGTATATAATTCCAGGTTCTACATGTAAACAGCATAAAAGACACAACTCAAAAGTCACATATGTAATATACATTAAAATCATATATATCTAAAAATATATATAATTAAGATGTACTTATATCCCTATATCACTTTTGATATTGGTTTGACTATTCCACCCTCTACTTGCTTTTATTTAATGCCCTTTTTTAAAATAAAGGTAGAAGGGAAAGAAAAAAAAGAACATTAAAATGTCTACTTTTTGCAGTGGTCTTAGTATATTTATTCTCATTTTTCCTCTTTTATACACACACACACACACACACACACACACACACACACATGTATGTATGTCCTATATTAGGAACATAAGTCAATGTATAATGCCCTTCACCTGTGTTTAATGCATGACCTTTAAATAATAAATATCTTAATCTTGCAAATTCTAATCTGCAGAGAAATAAATGTCTCCATATATGGGAAAAATAATTAAAAATAAGACTGACCTTTGCCTATAATTGCATATTGTATGCTTTTAATTAGAAAAAATTCATATAAACCTATGACTACAGGTAATCATTTTAAAATATCAGTGTGTTTTCAACTTAATATGGTTTACTTTTCTGGATCAATGACTATTTGTTCTCTTTATTAATGCCAATATATTTAAGTATGAAATTATAGCAGTGAGCAATTTTTTTACTTCTTGTTATAGAATTAAATATAAAAAACTTAGCCTTGAATGCTAAAAGGACTCTACTAACCTACCTGAAAATAAACTTGCAGCATAGAATAAACAGTACAGGATCCAGTTTTTCTAATGTTTTTTATATACATTATATGAAGGTTTATTTCCAACATTTCTCAATATTTCTTAGCTATTCTGTGTCCTAAATAACACATATATAAAATAGTTTATATACTTGTGTGTTCACCTTTGACATATATTATTTAAAGTAGTCAATTTAAATTTTTCCAATGTTAGATTCAATTTTATTAATTTCTTTTTGCCAAATAGAATCACGTAAGTAAAATTAATGTGACTAAAAAGAACAATTCCTCATCTGAAAAGTATTTTTAATATGACTAAAACTAATGATTCTTTATATTTTTCCAACTTTGACTCAATAAGTTTATTTTCTTTACCTTGTGTTTCTGTTTTCCAGAAATAGAAAGCTTAGGGTTTATCAATGGAATAAAACAGGGTA
Source organism: Avahi laniger (assembly GCA_963575035.1). Lineage (NCBI taxonomy): Eukaryota > Metazoa > Chordata > Mammalia > Primates > Indriidae > Avahi > Avahi laniger. Next base: position 14,995 of record CAUYSK010124781.1, on the reverse strand, counting down.
GCAACGATGTATTATATTAATAACATAACCACAAAAAAAAACACAAAAAGAAATATAGTTTAACATTTTTGTCAATAAAAATTTAAATCATTTTTATTAAATCTAAAATATACAATCAATCACTAATTTGGGGAATATATTCAAAATAACATCATGCCAATTACACCACCCACAGTTCAGAGAGCACTTTGGGACAATCCTATGATTGGAATTTCCTTATATACACAATAATAAATGTCTCAACTTCGTGACAGGTTTTATAAATTATTTTGGCTATATAAAACCATGCCTGTCATTCTCAAAATACCAACAAATGAAACATGTATTTTCATCAAGTGAAGACTTCATCATTAAAAGCCTTGAAAAAAATACTTGAAAAATGTATTTTTAAAAGCAGGCATTCAGGAAGAAGTCAATTGGTCCTAGAAAGTGTAATGAATGTCTTTATGAAAAGTCATTCATTTATAAAAGGAATGTCATTAAAAGTTGAAAGTAGTGATCATATAAAAGAAACAATTATGGAAGAAAATTATTTTGGGTAACATAATTATATATGTCCTTCTAGGCTCATCATCATTTGAGTCACTTATTTGAAAATAGAATTTTGTTACTCCATCAAATATTGAAGAAAAAAATATTGGAAAAGTTTTCATGGCATGTAGTTCAAACGCTGATCACTTTTTAAAATTACAGTGGTGACAGTTGTATCTTTCTCAATAATGTTTTGTATGCTAATTATAAAACTATCTGCATAATTTTAGGAAAATATGAATAACAGGAAGGGCAAAAAGTTGATGTAATATTCTATTTTATTTTATTTTTTCCTCCATCCCCCATGATGTAATGTTTTATATTCGCACTATCCAATATGGTAGTTGCTACCAAAATTATTAACATTTTTAAAAATTAAAATTAAATTAAATTAAAAATTCAGTTTTGCAATTGCACCAACATTTCAACGAATCAATAGCTACATGTTGCTACAGGCTACAGTATTGGACAGTGCAGATACAAAGCATTTCCCTCGTTCCAGATTGTTCTGTTGGACCACATCAAGTTGGACTTTGTACACACCTTCAATTTTTTAAGTAAAAATATATTTGTTTCCATATTTTTTCTGGGAATTTTTAGGCACAATATAGGTGAATTTAAATAAAATATCTTCTTAAAAGTGAAACAATTGAAAGCTAGTCAGTTTGGATGTAAAGGCTATTCAAAAGGCCAACAAATAAGAGACCACTGTTAATCCTAAAAATTGGCCCCGTGCAGTGGCTAACACCCATAATCCTAGAGCTCTGGGAGGCTGAAACTGGAGAATTACTTGAGGTCAGGAGTTCAAGAACGTCTCTCCTAAAAAAGTAATAATAATAATAATAATAAAACAGGAAAAAAATTAGCGGAGCAACTAAAAATAGAAAAAAGGTATTAGTTGGTCGTGGTGGCACACGCATGTAGTCCCAGCTACTGGGGAGGCTGAGTCAGGAGAATTACTTGAGCCCAGGAGTTTGAAGTTGCTGTGAGATAGTCTGACACCATGGAACTCTAGCCCAGGTGACAGTAAGACTCTGTCTCAAAAAAAAAAAAAAAAAAAAATCACAGTAAACTAACCATCTATATTAAAGAAGCATCATACATTTTCAAAATTTTGACAGTTTAATATCTACCCCTATATGACTTTGGAATGAGTTTCATAATTTTATTTTAGTAGAATGCATCTTCTATATTATATTTTGCTTTTGTCACTGTTGATTTTGAAATATACCTTAATAAAAAGCAGGAAAGGAGGGCCCAGGGAAACAAGTGAGAAAAGCACAATCAGCCTAGTCTGAAGCTTTCTAAAGTTTTCAGTTTAATGGAAATAATACTCATGTTAATAATTGATAGTTAACCATTGAGTTCTTGGCTTCTTTTTCCAAATTTACCTAAAAATAGCAGTTCTATTATGCAGGCCTCCTTTTGTGGGATCAAGAAGAAGATATCTTAGACTCCAAAGAGCTTCTGCATGTCAATTTTGATTAACAATAATTGTATAGCTTGGAATTCACAGTATTACCAGATATTTCTCATTTAAAAAATAATTCTTGAAATAAACTAAATAACTTCAAAACAAAGATTTTCTGAACATGTATATTTACAAGGAAAGGGATCATACTTAATATTGCCAGTTAGGAATTTGTTTTGTCATCATAGGAGAGAATTAAAAAACTTAATCATATTTTGTACATTTTATAAGTTAGGCTTTTTTTTTATTTCAGCATATTATGGGGGTACAGATGTTTAGGTTACGTATGTTGCCCTTGCCCCCCCCAAGTCCAAGTTTCAAATATGTCCATCCTTTGGGTGGTGCACATTGCACTCTTTGTGTATGCATATACCCGTCCCCTCCTCCCTCCTCCTCCTGCCCCTCCCTCCTGCCCAACATCCAATAGATGTTATTCTTATATGTGTACTTACGTGTTGATCAGTTAATACCAATTTGATGGTGAGTACATGTGGTGCTTGTGTTTCCATTCTTGGGATACTTCACTTAGTAGAATGCATTCCAGCTCCATCCAGGAGTATACAAGAGGTGCAAAGATGTGGAAACAACCCAAGTGTCCATCAATACATGAGTGGATTAATAAAATGTGGCATATGTATAAGTTAGGCATATGTATAAGTTAGTTTAAATGATATTTAGAATTATTAAGATATTATAAAGAATACTGAGGGCCACATTATCAATTGGTAACCCTAATCCAAGTTTTTCATTAAGTTTGAAATATGGAAATCATTTGCAAAGAATTATTAACAAAGCTCCCTAAGAGCAGGGCATGATGGCTTATGTCTATAGTCCCAGCTACTTATGAGGTCGAGGTGGGAGGATTGATTGAGTTCAGGAGTTTGAGTTCAGCCTGGGAAACATAGTGAGATCCTGCCTCTTAAAAAAAATACATTTTTGGCCGGGCGCGGTGGCTCATGCCTGTAATCCTAGCTCTCTGGGAGGCCGAGGCGGGTGGATTGTTTGAGCTCAGGAGTTCGAAACCAGCCTGAGTAAGAGCGAGACTCCGTCTCTACTAAAAATAGAAAGAAATTAATTGGACAACTAAAAATATATAGAAAAAACTAGCCGGGCATGGTGGCACATGCCTGTAGTCCAGCTACTCGGGAGGCTGAGGCAGGAGGATTGCTTGAGCCCAGGAGTTTGAGGTTGCTGTGAGCTAAGATGACGCCATGGCACTCTAGTCCGGGCAACACAGTGAGACTCTGTCTCAAAAAAAAAAAAAATACACTTTTAAAAAGTCCTTTAAACAAAATTTTTCTAGAAGGGATATAGAACAGGAATCATAAACTTTTAATGATAATGAATGCTTCCATGGACAGACATACTCACAATCTGATTTGGTATTTCTTTTTCCTTTGATCAGATCTATTGATTAAAAAGGCTACATAAAACCATATGGTAGCTATCCATATAGAAGGCCATATAAAAAGCTGTGTAAAACCATATGATAGCTGTCCATGTACAAATATGCCAAAGACTTTTGGGAATAACACATCAAGAAATTTCAAGAAATAGCCAATCATTTAGCAAATATGTGAGCTCTGATATTTTGGGGTGAGAAAGAAAAATAATTTGCTTAAAAATGATCCTTTAAAAACATGAATGAAACATAATCTATAGTAATTTTTTACATAAGAATATTTATAATGCAAAACAATACTTAGAGGTCTTTCATCCAACCTTTTCAATTACAAAGATATAAATTCAACTACTATTTAATATTTGATGTTAGTTAAATTTTTTTTTACATTTAGGCCAGTGATTCTGGAGTTAAATATTAATGAATCATTTTTTTTTCCCTCTATAGATAAAAACCTAATTAGTTTTGAGGTTAGATGCTTTAGGCAAGATGTAAGGAACTTTTTTTGGTTCTTGTGTTAAACAATCTATATCCCTTACTTTTTTAATGAAAAATATTTTCTTGGGTAAAAGAATATCTGATAAGAAACATGAACATACAAGGTTATGTCAAACTTTACTTGCCTCTTATTCGGACTCAGACAATAAATGCCAATATTTGCTTTATTGGGTACCCACATTTATTTATTGTATCTTTTTTTAATTAAAAGAATAGCTTTATATTTAATTTATCTTACCAAGGGCTAAAAGTACTCTGATAATTGAAGGAAATCAGAACATAAACCACTCCAAATCTAAAACCTTCCAAATTGAAAAAACTTTACTGTTACTCACCTGGTCTTTTAAAATATGTGTATATGTGTGTGTGTGTGTGTGTGTGTGTGTGTGTGTCTGTGTGTGTATGTGTGTGTTGGAGAGGGTGATACTTATATTTCTACACGCAAGCAAATGATATTAACTATGTATAATTTATGTGAGGAATAGTTTAAAATATTCCAGCCAGCATTATTTAAGACTTTATTTTTTTTACAGCTGTTTATGTTCAAAACAAAACTGAGAGGAAGGTAAAGAGATTTCTCATATACCTTTTGCCCCAATATATGGATAGCCTCCCTCATCCCCCACCAGAGTGATAAATTTGTTGCAATTGATGAACCTACATTGACATGTCATTGTCAAAAAAAGTCCATGGTTTCCATTATGGTTCACTCTTTTTTTTAATTTCAGCATATTATGGAGGTAAAAATGTTTAGGTTACATATATTGCCTTTGCCCGACCCGAGTCAGAGCTTCAAGCGTGTCAATCCCCCAGATGGTACACACCGCACCCATTAGGTGTGTATATACCTATCCCTTCCTCCCCGCTCCAATCTGCCCAACACCTGATGAATGTAATTATTATATGAGTACTATAAGTGTTAATCCATTAAAACCAATTTGATGGTGAGTACATGTGGTGTTTGTTTTTCCATTCTTGGGATACTTCACTTAGTAGAATACTTCACTTGAGTTCCAGCCCTATCCAGGATAATACAAGAGGTGCTATATTACCATTGTTTTTTGTGGCTGAATAAAACTCCATGATACACTCTTGTTTATTCTAGGGATTTGGATAAATGTATAGTAACAAGATGTAGCCACTATTAGAGCATCATACAGAGTATTTTAATTGCCCTAAAAATCCACTCTGTCCTATTTTTTTTTGTTAGCAATTTAATGGGGAAAATGAGAGGCATCATACCAGATTCCTACATTCTCAAAATTTCTTCAAATTTGCCTATTTGCAAAGGGATCCTATAAAATTCTACATGATTGAAGCACTTTTAAAAGTCAAATTGTTGACAAAATACAATAAAACCAGTTTATACAGCTGGATCACTTTGGATCAAATTTTTGAGATAAAAGCCTCAACTGATTCAACCTGAGGGTAGAATCTTCACTTAGCAGCAAACATTGAATACAGAAATGGTATGATCTACTCTGCAGAAATGAGATGATCTACCTTCTATCCATATCCAGTTATACTCCCTTGGAAATATTTCTTTTGGGAACATTTTTACTGAATATAATAATAAAGATAATTTATTTATTCAGTCATCTTGACTTTGGTTAGAACTCCCAGGTAATACTGGACTTGTCTCTAGCCAGGTGCCTCAATATCCCGAAGAAAACAAATCTAAGTCCTCCCTGGATTTGAGGATTCTAGAGGACAGTAGAATTAAGAGTAAACATATGTTTACTATTGTGTAAAAGAGGACAAAAACTTGTCTGACCACTCTCCAAAACAAGTACTTTCATCCTTTATATGCTAATGAAAATGCTCTCTACTATGTGTCTCATCTCCAAAGTGAGTAGCAGTTAAGAGTGACAACATGTAAAAACAAAAGAAAAGCCCAGATAAACTATAAAAAGGTTTCTATATCTTAGGTAGATAAAAAAATTTATAATATTGCTGGCTAATATTTCTTAACCAGAGTATTTGTGTGAAAGCTGATCAAAATATATATTTGGTCCAAGAGAGCTAGCAAGACAGTAGTTATCAAGATAACTGCTTTTATTTAATGATATTTTAAAAACAGTTTTCTCTAAGAGCTTTTCCTAATAAAATCATAAAATTGTCTTGCAAATTTGTGTCAATGCATAAACATAGCCAAAGAAATTCAGTAAAAGAAATTAGAAATTTGAATGAAAAATAAAGTTAACCTGATTTCTTTAATAAACAAAAAGATAATGATTCACCTTCTCCTTTAAAAGAATTTTAATAAACACTTGTGTGGTAACTTTGCAGTGGCAAGATAACAGGTAAAAAATTGTGTTAGAAAGAAGATATTAATTCCCATATAGGAATGATAATTTAGCAGGATGTAAAGATCACAGAAAATACTGACAAACTGGAAATCTTTGTGTTTGATTGTTTTCTTTCAAGTAATTTTCTGCTTACAAGAGGTTATAAAATAGAACTCATTTGTTTTAAAATCTGATGCTGAAAAAATTTCTAATATGTATTAGTTTGCTTTTTTCCCTGAATCTCAAGGCAGTACTGGTGAGTCGTGAACTCTAGACTTGGACAGATATGAGTTCAAATTGAAGCTTCACCCTTTACTTAATATCTGGACTTATGTAGTATACTTTCATTTCTTATTCAGTGAAAGTCTGAAATAAATGCTCCTAGATATCCATGACTGGATAGCAGGGAGGAGTGGGGGACATGAGTTGGTAGAGGAGTGATAGAAGAATGAATGTTTTCTGCCATCTTCAATTCATATTAATAACTACCAATGTGCAAATACTGCTTTTCAGTCATGTGAAAGAGGAAAAGAACAGGCAAGATCAAGTGTGAAGTTATTTATGTTAATCACATATCACTTCGGTTCGTTATTTCATTGGCAAAAATTTAATTACATGACCATACCTGACTGTAAGGAAGACTGAGATTACATTTGACTATGTGGTTAGGAGGAAGAGAAAGTGGATTTCTTGAAGTCTTTGCCACAAAGTGATAGAATGGTATTTATCACATAGAGCTATATTGTAGATTAAATGACATAATAATGTAAGGTTCAGTATTCATTATGTAGGGGTTAAAAAATATTTGGTATATTATTAATGTCAGTGTTACCATTCTGAACTTTATTTCTCATTGTAGAGCTTTCAAGTTGTGAAAGAGACTGTAAATTGGTTAAATATTTACTCTTTCCCAGAGAGAGCCTGAAAATTTCTTTTCTGATACAATTTTCTTATTTTGATGTAATGAAAAGAGAATGAACTTCAGAGTTATGCTAACTAGATATTAAATCTTTGCTTTCTCATTTAATACCTCGGTAACTACAACAAAGTAAATTATTATTGAATATCTACAAAAAGTTGACCTTTTACTGTATTTTAAGAACACTAAGTAAATTAGAATTTGGTGAAATAAACATTAAATAATGACAATATTTTAAAATAAGTCCAATTATAGTAATAAATTTAGAGAGTGAATATGATCAATGTGAAATACAGACTATATTAAGGAACATCATGTAAAAAGGTTACTGTGCTAACCCAGACAAGAAATGATGGGGCTTGAAGCAGTGGGAAAAGAAGAAGAAGAAAGAAAGAAGATGAAGGAAAAGAAGGAGGAGGAGGAGGTGGGGGAGGAGAAGAAACACATTTGAAGAACATTTTAGATGGGGATTAAAAGTACTTAATTAATAATTGAAAGCTCAGTAAATATAGCAGAATGAACCAAAGATGCTTTCAGGATTATCACCTAGTAGAGATGTATTATCTGAACAAAGAACACATGAGAAAAAGTAGACTTAGTAGAGAAGACAGTAATTTTAGTTTCAGGTAGGTAAGCTTGTTTCCAGTATGAATTATACTGGAGATGCCTTGCTGGCAATTAAAAGTTGTCTGGGCCGGGTGCAGTGGCTCACGCCTGTGATCCCAGCACTCTGGAAGGCCAAGGCGGGTGGATCGTTTGAGCTCAGGAGTTCGAGACCAGCCTGAGCAAGAGCGCGACCCCGTCTCTACTAAAAAAAAAATAAAAAGAAATTAATTGGACAACTAAAAATATATAAGAAAAATTAGCCGGGCATGGTGGCGCATGCCTGTAGTCCCAGCTACTCGAGAGGCTGAGGCAGGAGGATCGCTTGAGCCCAGGAGTTTGAGGTTGCTGTGAGCTAGGCTGACGCCATAGCACTTTAGCCCAGGCCAAAAGAGTGAGATTCTGTCTCAAAAAAAAAAAAAAAAAAGTTGTCTGGAAAACAGAAGCAATTCATGAATAGAGATATAGATTTCAGAATAACGAACATTAATATAAAATACTGGTTGAAAGCCAATCAGAAAAAGCAAAGAAAGGAACTTTAAAAAGTGACTAGGTAGAGCTTCATAGAAGTAGGAAGAGAAAGAATTGAGAGGGAACAGTGATGTCAGAGAAGCAAAGAATAAAAGCAACAAAAAGGAAAAAATATATTAACCAAAATCCAAGATACTATTTTTATTTTTATTTTTGTCAGGTATTTTGGAAATGTCATTTTGCACAAGGACCAAATCAACTACCGGTCTAGACTACAGCTGGTTGAGAAATGAAGCCAAGCAGACAAAATGAAGACTGTAAGTACAGACAAAACACTCAATAACTTTTTTGGCAAAGAGAAAGATATATCACAGTAACTTAACAAAAAAGCAGGTCAGAGATTTTAAGTTTTTAAGATAAAGGATAACTCAATATGTGAGAAAATTAAGATGAAGTCAGTGGGAAAAGGAGATTTACATTACAACAAGGGAAAAAAGCAATGTGAAAATTATAAGTTGAAAAGAAACTGAGGTGTTGAAGGAGTGATGTCAGCAAGAGGGCTGACTAGAATCTTCTAGCGCTCACCCACCTCAACAAGAGAGCCAAAACAATGAATAATAAAAAAAAACATTTTGATGAAAATAACTAAAAGAGAGCACCGGAGTACGTCAAAGGAGTAGCAGAAACCCTATGTAGTACAAAAATCTAAGATGGCCACATAGGGAACGAAATAAAATCCGTCACTTTTGCCACCCTGTGTCCCAGTTGACATGCACTCAGAACCAGAAGACACTTCTTCCTCTTGGAAAAAGGTAAGGAAGAGGACCACAGAAGCCCCTATCTCTACCTTGGACACCTACAACTCTCACCACTGGGGACTCCTGCAGTTCTCACAGGCGCTAAGCTCAACTGAGGGAACTTCCTGGAGGTCACACAGCTGTGATACCCCAAAGAAACAGGAGATGCTGTGCTCTGCCCCCCATGGCTCAAACAACTACTATTCCATACCTTCTTGGAACCAGGACCACAGCTGGAGTGGGTCCTGCTGTCAGAGTGAGCAGCCACAGCACTCTCCCATCCCTGAGGCTTTGTTGATGCTGAAACACATCTTCCTGGTGGCCTGCCATTCCCAACATGAGCTGCTGTATATTCTATCTTTTGGGGCCAAGCTGCTGCAGCGTTGCTCCATCTATCTCTGCCAATAACTGCTGCATCCTGCCCCTCAGGGCCTAAAATAAAGGGGTGACACGCTGCCTCCCTAGGAAATGGTACCTTAGCCACCCAGAGCAGTTGCACTTACCAGTTCCTAGGCTGAAGTAGTGCTTCACCTCCCAGAAAAACAGTGCCCTGATGTACCAGAGCAGTAATGTTCCCCAGGTCTGAGTTCAAGCTACACGTCATCTCCCAGGGAATTGTCGCCATGTCTGAGCTGAGTAGCTACTCATCTCAGAGCTGAGCTATGTGGTACTTTGTCTTCCAGGGAAACAGTGTTAAAGAAGCTGAGACACCTGATCCTATAGGCCAAATAACTGTAGTACCTTGCTTGCCTGGGACAAGATGAGCCCCGTAGAGTCTAAGCTGCTGAGACACCTCCCTCCTTGATTAACAGAATCATCAATGTGCTTCTCACTGCCCCCCAGGGCCAAGCAACTGCTGTCCTCCAACCTTCCAGGATTTTTGCTGCTACTATACCTGGCCTCATAGTGTCTGGGATACTGCTGTGTCCTACCATCCCATGGTCCAGAGTCACTAGAGTGTGGTTCCTGATCCCCTGGGGCTTATATTGCCACTGTACTCAATTGGCACTGGTGCTCAAATTCCAGCCATACCCTACTGTCCAGACCCAAATCTCCAGCATATTGCTTCTTCCCCAAAGCTTGGACAGTGCTCTGTGCTTCCTTCCAAGGATCAGAGCAATAGCTTCAATCCAAACCCCTGAGCCTGAGGTGCTAGGGGGTGCCTCCATGTCACAGACCCTGGCTTTGAGGGCAATTTTTATCCAAGCCTGCCTTAAAGAGTAAACCTGTACTCCAAGACTAAGATAACACAATAGATTTACAAGACAGAGAGTCAAGGACAGAATAGAGAGCCCAGATATCAATCCAAACATGTGTGGTCAACTAGTATTCAACAAGGGCTCCAAAAAGATGCAATGGGGAAAGAATTGTCCCTTCTGTAAGTGGTGATGGAAAAACTAAATTTCCATATGTAAAATAATAAATTTGGACCCTTTCATCTTACATCATAAACAAAACTCAACTCAAAATGGATAAAAGACCTAAATATAGGACTCGAAACCATAGCACTCCTAGCAAAACCATGGGAGAAAACCTCCTTGACATTGACCTTGAAAACGCTTTCTTGGATACCACACCAAAAGCTCAAGTTACAAAATCAAAAATAAATAAATGAGACCATATCAAACTAAAAAGTTTCCGCTCAGCAAAAAAACAATAAACTAAAAAGATAACCTACAGACTGAAAAAAAATATTTCCACCTATAAATCAGATAAGGGGTTTATATCAAGATTATAAAGAACTCATACAACTCAATAGCAAGAAAACATATAACCCAATTTTAAAAACTGGCAAAAGATTTGAATAGACATTTCTCTAAAGATGGCATAAAAATGGCCAATTTCAATTACATCAACAATGTGCTCAACATCACTAATCATCAGAAAAATGCAAATCAAAACCACTATGAAATACCACCTCACATCTGTTACAATAACTATTATCAGAAAGACAAGAGATAGCAAGTGTTACAGAGGATGTAGAGAAAAGGGAACCTTCCTAAACTTTTGATGGGGATGTAGATTGGCGCAACCATTATGGAAAACAGTATGGAGTTGTCAAAAAAAATGAAAAATGGAAATACCATATGACCCAGCAATTTCCCTTCTGGGTATATACACAATGCAAATGAAATCATTACCCTGTAAAAATATCTTCACTCCCACATTTATTACAGCACTACTCGCAATTGCCAAGTTATGAAAATAACATAGGTGTCCATCAGTGGACACATAAAGAAACTGTGGTGTGAGTATATATGTATGTACAATAGAATATTATTTAGCCTTTAAAAAGGAGGAAATAATGTCATTTGCCACAACATGGGTAAGCCTAGAGAACATTGTGCTAAGTGAAATGTCAGACATAGAAAGAAATATATTGCATTATTTTACTTATATGTAAAATCTAAAAAAAAAAAAAATTAAAAGGTCAAATATATATACAAAGAATAAAACAGCAGTTACCAGGGTCAGGGTGAGGGGACAGGAAATGGAGAGGTGAAGATCAAAAGATATAAAGCAGAAAATATGTAGGATGGATAATTTCAAATATTTAATGTACAACATGAGAGAAGAGAAATGTGTAACTATGTTTGATGATGGATATGTTAATTTGTTCCACTGTAGTAACCATTTTACTATGTATATCTTAAAACATCATGTTGTACACTTTAAATATACACAATAAAGTTTACTTTTAAAAATAGATATAAAAATGCCCAGCAAAGAAAAATAAAGAAAGGAAAGAAATTGAAATACTGCTTCTACTAAGACAAGGTAAAGTCAGGTACATTCCATGCAGGATGAAAAGGGAAGATGTGGAAGTCATGGCTCTGTTCTCAGTGAAAAATGAACACGGTTATGTGTGGCAGGTAAAGAGAGTGAGTTTCAAGATGTAGATTTTATTTATTCATTTATTCAAAAATATCCTTTGAACACTGATTAAATTCCACTAAACACTAAGATAGTGCTGGAAACATAAAATTGGATTCAACATGTTTCCTAACCTCAAAGTGCTCACACTTCCATAGGAAAGATATATAAAGAAAGCAATGATTAGGGAACAGGGTGATAAGTGTTGGCACAAGGTGGGAATAGGATGGGTCTTAACTGAGAAGAAGATCTGACATAATACATGGGAGAAGAGAAGCAATGAAGTCGTCCTGAAGGAAAAAAAAAAGCTAAAAAGTGAGTCTTCCAGGTAAGCAGTCTTTAAGTAGGTAGTTAAGAAACTGGGAAAGTTGTTCTTGGTAGAGAAAGAAGCATGACTAAAGACAGAGTTAGGAAATAACACCATGAATTCAGAAACTGGAATTTGTTTATATGGCTGCAGCTTAGGCCTTGAATGAGGAATTTATAAATAAAATTAAAAGTGTTCAGGAGTCAAATTCCAAAGTACATTTTGTCCTAAGAAAAAGAATTTAAATTGTATTTTGAAATAAGTTATGGTGAATTATTTTAACATTTAAAATGTGAAGAAAGTAGAATCATACGGTTTGCATTTGAAAAAGAACACTCAGATTCAAAGAGGAAGAAGCCTACTGGAGGGAGTGAGACTAAGGCAGGCGCTATTGCCTAAAGTGACCTAAGGCAATCCAGATGAAAAATAGATGCAAAACATTAGAGCTATGTAGGACTTGGAGGTTGAGTGATCAAGCTTGGAAAGAGAAAAAAGTTTCCTGGTATGAAGCATGGGTTTTTGGTGGGTGGTGGTGCCAATAACAAGTTAGGGACTAGAGAAGACTGGACTGAGAAGGAAAATGGTTTAGTTTTGGGCTCTTGTTAATGTATCAAATTTAGCAAGTCTTTATGAACATGGGCTCTTTTCCAGGAGCAATACTAAATAAATGCTGGTACACTGAGCTTGAGTTATCTATGGCATCCAAGTGGAGATGTTTAGGAAATGTATCAGTTGAAGTTCAACCAGAGAAGCAGAACCAGTAGGAGATATAGATATGTATGTGCATGTGTCTCTGCATATACATGTATGTGTGTGTGTATGTGTGTGTGTGTGTGTGTGTGTGTGTATATATATATATATACACATATATATATATACACACACACACACACACACACACACATACATGGGGGAGAGAAAGAAAAAGAAAGAGGGAGAGAGAGAGATGTATTACAATAAATTGGGTTATAAAATTTCAGGGATTGGGACTGGAAGAGCAAGTCCAAAATCCATAGACATTCCCCTTTTCTCTCTCAGAAGTCCATGCTGTTAAGCCATCTAAATGATTAAATCAGACCTGTGAAGATTATCCAGAATAGTCTCCCTCTCACAGTAGCATCCAGTATGAGTTTGATTGAATAACCTGGAACTGAAGCCTAGTCAAGTTGCTGCAACCAAAAAGCCATTCTAGTTGATCAGAAGAGAGATGTGGGCTAGAGATTTATATTTTGGAATTATTAGATTTCAGGTAGTACTTTAAATCATAAAATTATATGATTTCTCCCAGAAATAAAAGAGTATAATACTTTAAAAAGTAGCAGTACATTCCATTATTAAAAACTTTCACATTATCACATAATTTATCTCATACACACACACACACACACACACACACACAGAAAACCAGAAGAATGTACAAAATCATTAAATCAGGTTTGAAGCCATTTCTGCAAACACGTGGGGTGGGCAGAGGTAGCAATTTAGGTATTCATCTTCTATTTAACTTATCATTGGAAACTCAAGAGGTGAATATCATGTTTTATAGTCTAAGGGCCACACGAGAAAGTCACTTGCCGAGGTCACCAGGGAAAAATATACTCAGGTTTCAACTCTCACTGTCTCCTCTTGCTGTCTTCAAATAGAGTTATCCTTTACATTCTCTCTTTCTTTCATAATATCTTATTTTTCTAATTTAATTTCACTGTGTGTCAAGACAGCTATGTGGTGCAGAGAGAAGGGGATATGAAGGGAAGAAAGGAATTCTACCAGGAAAGAAAGAGATGAAAAGGAATGAGGAGGTGGTACTACAGATGCAGCAGTTTCATGTGCAGTGGGTAAAAATAAAAGCAAAAATGTCATGAATTTCAAAGTGAATTAGAGGTGAGTAAGGTAGGTGTCTCATGTGGAAGACTCTACAGAGAAATTTTTAAAAATCTAATAAGAAAGAAAAGAATTAAAATTTGAGAAAGGATGATTTCAAAGGTATGAGTGATAAGCTTATATAAATGCTGAGGGAGGGAATTTTTTGGAACTTAGAAGGAGTAAAGATGAAGTACGATGGAGCAAAAACAAGGAGCTGAGTAAACCAACTGGCTCCTTGATAGTGAGGTTATAGAGAAATACAAAGCCTCAAATTGAGAGGTTGCGTAGGTACCGTGTTTAGGAAGAAAACCTTTACCATGTGGAAATATATGTGGAAATAGAAATAAAGTAAAAGATCTTAAGACATTTTCTTGGCCTTACACATAGAGGTAATAATTTAGTTTGAATGAAAATATTAGGTCTTTGGAGTGGGGAGATAAACAGAGAGGGTACAGGGGACAATGGGACCACAGTTTTCCATCTAGCATCTGCAGATGAAGTTGTGACGTTGGTATTAATTTCACTCGATGCACCATGTGTTTGGCTCATTGTATTGGTTCTGAGCTACAAGGGCCAGAGGTATGCACTATATTGCCATTGCCACAGCAATAGAGCCATGAGAGAAGTGGAAAAGTCAAGAATTCTCAATCTAATATCTCTTACCTTATGAGGGCTCTGATTATCAGCCTGGGGAACTGTAATCTGACAACACTTTGCTGTGTATAGGATTACAGATGCACCAAATGTTTCTGAAATCCTTTGGACCACTTAATTTAGGGAGACACTTGAAAACTAAATATATGTTATATATATTTAGATTTCATGGGGAAAAGGTGTTGATTCTAAAATCAGGAAAAAAAGGGAATGAAGAAAGAAAGAAAGACAGGAAGGAAGATAGGAAAGGGGAATAAAAGAAAGATGGTTTTTAATTCAATCAAGTCTCATTTATTTATTTTTGCTGCTGCTGTAAT
>CAUYSK010124780.1:0-25644 GCA_963575035.1 Avahi laniger | reverse complement strand
GGAGGCTGAGGCTGGGGGATTGTTTGAGCTCAGGAGTTCGAAATCAGCCTGAGGAAGAAGGAGACCCCGTCTCTACTAAAAATAGAAAGAAATTAATCGGACAACTAAAAATATATAGAAAAAATTAGCCGGGCACGGTGGCACATGCCTGTAGTCCCAGCTACTCGGGAGGCTGAGGCAGAAAGATTGCTTGAGCCCAGGAGTTTGAGGTTGCTGTGAGCTAGGCTGACGCCACGGCACTCTAGCCCAGGCAAAAGAGTGAGACTCTGTTTCAAAAAAAAAAAAAAAAATTGCTAATGGTATCTTTTACAATGCAGAAAAGCTAGATATACCATCTAGGGAAAAATATCTGCAACTTTACCATTCGCAAAAGGCTCATTTCCTGAATGTACATAAAGAGCTTCTACAAATCAGTCAGGAAAACCTGACAGCCTAGTAAGAAAAATGGGTAAAAGATATCAACAGAGTGCGCTCAGAAAAAGAAATTTCAATCATCTTTTAAATTATGGAAAGTTGCTCAACCTCACTCAGAGAAATGCAAATTAAAGTTACATTGATATGCTATTTTTCAGCAGACTGGCAGAGATCCAGAAGTTTAATAATTCACTGCACTAAAGAGACTTTAGAAAAACAGGCATTTTGACATATTGCTAATAGGAATGTATTTCCCAATAGAGGGAAATGTGGCAATATCCATCAGTTTTTAAATGCACACTTAAAATAGTTTATCCTACGAATATTCTCATACATCTGAAATGACAAACTGTATTGTTCGTAAGAGTACTCTGAAAACAACCTTAATGTCCATTCATAGGGGAGACTGGCTAAATATATTAAGGTGCGTCCACACAATGAAGCAGCTCCTAACTAAAATACACAACAAGCATGATGATAAGGTCAACTGAAAAAAGCAACGTGCAGAAATTAACTCAATATATTTATTATTTGTATTATAAATGGAATAAGAAATATATATGCCTTTGCTTATTTTTAAGAGCAAAAAAGAGACTCAAAGCAAAAACTGATAAGAAAGAAAAATTCAGAAGATTAAAGAATTAATTCAGGATATGTTCCATATCCAAATAACGGGAGTTTTAGAAGAAGAGAACAAAGGAAGTGGAAGAGGGAGGAAAGTTTCAAAGAAATCAAGAAAATCTTCAGAATTTAAGTTCCAAGGCTCCAAAGGGCCTATCAAGTATTCTACCCATAATAATGAATGAAGAAGACCCACATCAAGACACACATCTGTGAAATTTCAGGACCCCAATGATAAAGAAAAGATCCTAAAAAATATACGAAAAATTATGAATTAAGACAGCAGTAGAATCCAAGCCTGGTAAGTAGGAGTCAGTCAGGGCAATACTTTAAAAATTCTGGGGGAAAATATTTCCTGAAATTCTATATATAGCCCTAAAGATATCTTCAGACATGTAGGTCTGATGCAATTTACCTCCCACAGACCCCTTTCTCAGAAGCTTTTGAAGCATGTTTTCTACCAAATGATAAAAGAAGACAAAAAAGAAGGTAACGTGAAAACCAGGAAGCAGCAGCAAAGGGAATTTCCGGAATGACAGAGAAGGGAAATCCCAGGCTTTTACCTGTAGTAGCCCTGGAGATTAATAAGCCTAGACTGGAATAAGACAAAGGAGGTCTCAGGACAAATTTCTCCAGGTAAAAAAAGTAGTAACAGATTATCTATTAGGTCTGACTTTGTAGAAAACTGTGTTGACAGGCTCTGGAGAGTGTGGGAGGAACTGACTAGCAATAACTAGAAAACTAAATAAAAAACAAGGCAATTATTAAATTCAGGAAAAAATTGCATAGAAAGGAAAAATAATCAAATTATATCTATAATTTGGCAATGAATGATATTTCATAGCCATAATAATATAAAACATCAAATACTGATGTAAGCAAAAATTATAACTATTACAAGAGAATTGATGAGATTGTGGTAATTGTGCTGTACAGTTTAAGACTGTGACATCCTCATGGACCATAATGGTTTCCTTCTTGTGTTTTACTAATATTGAATAAAAACTACCAGAGAAATACAGTCTCAGTCTCTTCTGACATGAAATGTGTTAAATGTACAATAACTGGATTCTTAGCTGTTGCATAATTTGGACCTAACGTAGTTTATGGAAAACTAAATTCTCTACCAGCAGTGTGGAATGACTACAAAAGTGAGAAATAGGCCCAATTTGCTAGCCTTGAGATCTAAAGAAAATCATTTAACCTCTATATATAGCCTTAAATTATGCAACTGTTTAGAGGAGATAATTATCCATGGTCACATCACGGAATTGTTAAATGAATGACAGTACAGAATGGAACATGGGCTGTGAAATCAGTCAGGCCTGGGTTACAGCCTCACCTTTTCCATCTGCTCATTCACTTTGTAAAAGTTAATCTGCCTTTCCTCCCTGAGCAGTGGCCATAACCCGCAGCAAGAAATACACTTTATGTCATTACTCAATATCTGTATCTGCATTTGTGTATAAAAAATAAAAGTTTCACAAAATTATGTATATAACATGAAAAAACTAGAATAGAAATGGAATTGGACCATCCATTAAAACAAAAAAAAACACTAGTTGTGGCCCAATAAACTGATTTCATGAATTGGGTCATAACCTGCATTTTGAAAAACACTCTAGAAATTACAGTCTCATCATTATAAAACTCTCTCAACTGTAAAATATAAACTAGAACTTATCTCATAGGATTATTATATAAAACCCTTAGTACAATGTCTAGCATATAGTAATAACTATGACAATACTGTATTTACTTTAGGCCGGGTGTGGTGGCTCACCCCTATAACCCTAGCACTCTGGGAGGCTAAGGTGGGAGGATTGCTTGAGCTCAGGAGTTGGAAACCAGCCTGAGCAAGAACAAGACCCCATCTCTACTAAAAATAGAAATATTAGCCAGGCAATGTGGCGGGCACCTGCAGTCCCAGCTACTCAGGAAGCTGAGACAGGAGGATTGCTTGAGCCCAAGAGTTTGAGGTTGCAGTGAGCTACAATCATGCCACTGTACTCTACCCAGGGGGACCAGAGTAAGACTCTGTCTCAAAACAAACAAACAAACAAAAAAACTGTATTAACTTCAAAGCACAAGCAGATATCAGACCCCTACCTCATCAACAATAGTGGGATGCCATATATATTAAATGTATCTCCATTCTTTTCCCATGGATTGTTCAGGAAAAACATAAATAAATGTACCTCTATATATTTTATTGATAACTATCAGAACTATAATTGCAACAATAACAACAGTTAACACTTAAAAATGGTGCTTACCATGTACAGGTACCATTGTAAGTACTTTACCCATATTAACTTATTTAATACTAATAGCTCTTCTATGAGGTAAGAACTATTACTATCATTCATTCCTGTTTTACAAACAAACTGAGGTACAAAGAGATTAAACTTGTCTTATGGTCATACAACTAGCTTATGGCAGAGTTGAAATTCAAACTCAGGTTGTGTGGATCTGCAGACTCTGCTCTTAAAGGCAAATGCTATATTGCCTGTATGGTAGAAAATATGGGATTAAAGCAGGCAGGTGAAGGGTCTGGGAATGTAAGGTCTAGCTAAAAGATGTCATCTGTAGTAACCAAATGAGATTCAATTCAGCTCTCCATGAGCCAGATGTGATTCCATGTAGGGGGGCTCACCATCTAACAGGGAAGAAATTTGAGCCAAGGGGATGGGATCAAAGAAGAGGGAACCATGATTTTTGTTAGAAAAGGAATGACAGTTACACAGCAATCAGGGAACAATTATTTACTTTACTTCTCACAGATGCCCTTTGAGGGACCCTCTAATCTTCTTTTACAGACCAGGGACCTGAGGTTCAAAGAGGTCAGAAATTTGCCTTTCCCCACCTGGTCTCAGATCTAGGTCTCTGACTTTATCCTTGGGACTACTTCTGCTTCAACCCAGTGACTCTGATCCAAGGATATGAGAGGGCTGGGCTGAAGCCCCGAACAACTGGTACTGCAACATAACCACTTCCTGAGTCCTTCTTTCCTAAGCCCATCCTGGCCTCTGGCCTCCCATTCCATATCTAATTGTTATGGATATCCATATCTATTCTTCTCCCTCCCATGGGCTCCATGGATCCCTTTCTTTTCAAGACTAACCCTATTACTCAGTCTTGTATCCTTTCATTTTCAGTCTCTTGCATCATCCATTAGCTCCCCTTTTTCTCTTGTCTTTTCAACCTTCTCTACCTTTAAACACACTTAAACCTCCCCAATCTAACCAGGGTCCCACCCAGCAGAATGATACCCTCTAGAATCCTTCTGCTTTCTTCTGAACTCTATGCTAACCAGATATTCCTAAGAATTCTATATCTACGTTACATCACTTTGCTTGAGCAATTTACTTATTTTAAGAAGTTTTATGGCTAGAAAACACAAAGATAATAAAAGGGTGAATGGGCTCAAAGAGCAAAAGAACAAATAGCAACTATCTCTAGTACCTGAAGGTGGGAAGGTTTCTGGAGTGGTTGCTGCAGTGCTGGAATTCCCCTCCCAGGGTTCTGTTCTGGCATCTGTGAACTGGTTATCTGGAAGCCACGTTCCATTTGGTGAAACTGTAGTGCCTACAGAATCGGTGCTTGCTGTTCTCGTGGTACCACTGTCAGAGTCTGAAGAATTGACAGTGGTTACATAGGTGGGTCCCAGAGTTAGATCTGGGCTGAATGTTGGCGCCACAGAAAGAGAAGTTACTGAAGAAGTTGGATTTGAAGTTTTGGTCTCTTCTTTAACTGATTCTGCTGTTGATGCTTTAGTTGATCTTGTTATTCCTACAGAAGGTGCAACTACAAACACCAAAAAAAAAAAAAAAAAGAGGGGAAACATATGAAGAATGTAAAGCTGAAAAGTTGTGAGACACAAAGCAGCATGCCTTAATAAACTCTCAAACACATGGAGACCAAGCAAAGACCAGACACACAAGTGTAAGCAAGTACGCATGCGCGCGCGCGCACACACACATACATACACACAAGCAATTCATTTTTATTTAATGTTGGACCGTTCTACCTCCTCCAAAGCACTACTGTCTAAGGGAGGAAGAGACGGAATATTTTACAAGGCTCCTCAGAATAAATATACAGAGTCTTAACTCTCAACAATTTCTTTTACTTTTTAGGAAAGAACGCATAATCTCTTTATTTAAATAAATAATCTCCAAGTAGGAAGTATATGGTATATAAAACAATGCTGAGCATTCAATACAATTCAGAGAATTCCAAAGACACCTATTTTACCATCCTTTTGAGTAAAATTTTAATATTCTTTCAATACCACCTAGATCTTCAAATTTGGGTCATTAAACGTGAAAGCAAAATTCGATTCTAAATACCAGCCTTTCAAATGACAATTTACCTGTGGTAGCATTGTTGGCACGGACATGTATCAGACCACTGCCAAGCAGAACAAGAATGAACCAGGAATCCATGCTTACCTGGAAAATAGGAAGCCACGTTAGATGAAGTCCAACATTATTGTAACTACTCACCAAAAGAGTATTTTGGGTTTCCGAGCTATTAAAATGTGCACACAGATCAGTGATTTTTTGGGAGCCTTATGCGCATGTGTCCCCAGGAGTCCAACTATTAATTGAATCTTTATACAGACTGAGTATCCCTTATCTGAAATGCCTGGAACCAGAAATGTTTCAAATTTCACATTTTATTTGAATTTTGGAATATTTGCATTGTACTTACCAGTCGAGCACCCCTAATCTGAAAATCTGAAATCTCCTTTGAGTGTCATGTCAGTGCTCAAAAAGTCTCGAATTTTGGAGCATTTCAGATTTTGGATTTTCAGATTAAGGATGTTCAAACCTGCACATATAAGTCACATTAAGACATATTGTTTAAGCATTTAAAAATGCTTTTACAGCAGTGATTCTCAACCTTGGCTGTACTTCAGAATCACCTGAAAAAATTTTTTAAAAACTCCCATATGCCAGACTGCATCTCTATGGGTGAGAGCTAGGTAGCAGTCCCTTTTAAAGGTCCCACACTGACTGCTAAGTACAGCTTTGCAGTCTTCAGAGTGAAAAGTATGGAGAAGGTAGGCTGACTGCACTAACGTACTGCCCTTTGAGGTAGACATTACATAGCTGTTCTCAACCTTTATTTCACCTCAAACCACATAAGAGGACAGTGGCACATTCCCATGGTAATAATGGTTCATTCATCCATTTAGATTTTTGTGTCCTACACCAAGCTAGGTACTAGAGAAACAATTGGGATGAAATACATTCACAAGCCCCATCTTCACGGTACTCACAGTCTAGAAGTGATTCAATATGGTGACTGTCCAAGGGAAGCATGCCTCCCCAAGGAATATATGAAAATCTCTGGAAGAGGGGTAGGAAGGGAGGGAGATGTAGGTGGTTCATATATACCCCAGCATTTTGCCCCTGGTATCAGCAGCCATGCCTAGCAGGGAAATAGGTTCAGCAGGTAGCCTTCTCCAGGGGTAGCCACATAATATTTTGACCACTTCTCCATTCTTCCTACGTTGTGATCATTAAACCAGAAATATATTATTAGAATTTTTAAATGCTTAAAAACACATTTTAAAAGAGAATAAATGAGTATTTCTGTGAGCTCGGGATAAGGGAAAAGGACTTTCTAAGCATAATGGGCAACATAGGAAATCACAAAGGTAAAAGTGGAATATGTGATAGCAGAAAAAATAAAAGCTACTAAATATAAAAGAAATCCATCATAAACAATGGTCATGGATAGGAAGGCTAAATATTGTCAAGGTGTCAGTTCTTCCCAAATTGGTCTATAGAGTCAATGCAATCGCAATCGAAATCCCAGGCAAGTTATTTTGTGGATATCAAAAAACTGATTCTAAAATTTATGTAAAGAAGCAAAAGACTTAGAAGAGTCAACTCAATACTGAAGGAGAAGAAGAGTCAGAGACTGACACTACCTGACTTCAAGACTAATAGTACAGTAATTAAGACAATGTGGTATTGGTAAAAGAACAACTAAATCAATGGAACACAACAGAAACCAGAAATAGACTCACATTAATATTAGTCAACTGATCTTTTGCAAAACAGCAAAGGCAATTCAATGGAGCAAAGATAGTCTTTTCAACAAAGGGCACTGGAACAACTGGACATCTACGAGCAAAAAAATTAATCTAGATTAGACCTTGCGCCTTTCACAAAAATTAACTATAAATGGATCACAGACTTAAATGTCAAACACAAAACTATAAAACTACTAGAAGATTACATGGGAGAAAATCTAGATGGCCTTGCGTATGGGTAATAACTTCTTAGACATAATGCCAAAAGCACAATCCATGAAAAACATAATTGATAGGCTAGATTTCATTAAAATCAAAAACTGCTATGCAAAAGACAATGGCAAGAGAATAAGGACAAGATACAGACCAGGAGAAAATATCTGCAAAAGACACATCTGATAAATGACTGTTATACAAAATATACAAAAAACTATTAAAACTCAACAATAAGAAAACAACTGGATTTAAAAATGAGCAAAAGATCTGACACCTCACCAAAGAAAATATACATATGGCAAATAAGCACGTGAAAAGATGTGGAACATCATTATATCATTAGGGAATTGAAAATATCTCTGCATACCTATTAGAAGGGCCAAAATCCAAAACACTGAAACACCAAATGTTTGTAAGAATATGGAACAAGAGGGACTCTCATTGCTGGTGGGAATGCAAAATGGTACAGCCACTTTGGAAGACAGTTTGGCAGTTTCTTAAAAAAATAAACATACTGGCCGGGCATGGTGGCTCACACCTGTAATCCCAGCACTCTGGGAGGTTGAGGCGGGTGGATTGTTTTAGCTCAGGAGTTCGAGACCAGCCTGAGCAAGAGCGAGACCCCGTCTCTATCAAAAATAGAAAGAAATTAATTGGACAGCTAAAAATATACACAGAAAAAAATTAGCCGGGCATGGTGGCGCATGCCTGTAGTCCCAGCTACTTGGGAGGCTGAGGTAGGAGGATCGCTTGAGCCCAGGAATTTGAGGTTGCTGTGAGCTAGGCTGATGCCACGGCACTCTAGCCCGGGCAGCAGAGTGAGACTCTGTCTCAAAAAAAAAAAAAAAAAGAGAGAGAGAAAAAAATAAACATACTGTTGCTATATGATGCAGCAATTGTGCTCCTTATTATTTACCCAAATGGGATGAAAATTTATGTGCCCATAAAAATTTGCACATGGATGTTTATAGCAACTTTATTCATAACTGCCAAAACTTGGAAGCAACGAAGATGTCCTTCAGTAGGTGAATAAATAAACTATGCTATATGCAGACAATTGAATATATTTTTTTTTGAGACAGTATCTCTCTGTGGTCTCGGCTAGAGTGCCGTGGTGTCAGCCTAGCTCACAGCAACCTCAAACTCCTGGGCTCAAGTGATCCTCCTGCCTCAGCCTCCCAAGTAAGTAGGTGGGACTACACACATGTGCCACCATGTCCGGCTAATTTTTATAAATATATATATTTTAGTTGTCCAGCTAATTTCCATTTTTTTTAGTAGAGACAGAGTCTCGCTCTTCCTCAGGCTGGTCTCGGACTCCTGAGCTCAAACGATCCTCCCGTCTCAGCTTCCCAGAGTGCTAGGATTACAGGCGTCAAACATTATTCACTGCTAAAAAGAAGTGAGCTAAAGCCATGGAAAGACATGAAAGAAACTTAAATGCATATTAAATGCATATTGCTAAGGGAAAGAAGCCAATGTGAAGAAGTTACATACTGTGTATGTATATGTACACAGGCTATATGCTATATGATTCCAACTATATGACATTCTGGAAATGGTCAAAACCATGGAGACGATAAAAGATCAGTGGTGAAAAAAACATTAAGATCGAGAGCGGTGGCTCATGCCTGTAATCCTAGCACTCTGGGGAGCCAAGATGGGAGGATCGCTTGAGCTTAGGAGTTCAAGACCAGCCTGAGCAAGAGAGAGACCAGTCTCTGCTAAAAACAGAAAAGATTAGCTGGGCATGGTGGCACATGCCTGTAGTCCCAGCTACTCGGGAGGCTAAAGCAAGAGGATCGTTTGAGCCCGGGAATTTGAGGTTGCTGTGAGGTAGCCTGACACCATGGCACTCTAGCCAGGGCAAAAGAGTAAGATTTTGTCTTAAAAAAAAAAAGGAGGGGGGAGGGGTCAGTGTTTGTGGGGGTTAGGCAAAGGGAGAGAGGGTAAGTAAGGAGAGCAGAGAGGATTTTTAGGGCAGTGAAACTCTTCTGTATGATAGCACAATGGTGGCTACATATCATTATCCATTTGTTCAAATCTGCAGAATGTACAACACCAAGAGTGAACTCTAATGTAAACTATGGACTTTGAGTGATAATGAAGAGTCAGTACAGGTCCATCAATTGCAACAAAAATACCACTGTGGTGTGGGATGTCCATAGTGAGGGAAATTGTGCATGTGTGGGAGTACTCTATATTTTCTGATCAATTTTGCTATGAACCCAAAAGTCTCTAAAAAATAAGCCAGTGATGGTGGCTCATGTCTGTAATTCCTAGCACTCTGGGAGACTGTGGCGGGAGGATCGCTTGAGCTCAAGAGTTTGAGGTTGCAGTGAACTATGACAACGCCATTGCATCCTAGGCCAGGCAACAAGAGCAAGATTCTGTCTCAAAAAATAAAAATAAAAAATAAAGTCTATTTTTTAAAAATTCCATAAATATATACAATTATTATATATCCATAATTAAAAATAAAAAAATTTAAAAACTGGGTAAATTGTCATAAATCAAGAGAAAGGATTAAAACAAAACTCATATCAAGATTGAAAATATTAAGACCCCAATTTCTTAATTTCTTATTTGTTTCAAATAATTTACAGAAACAAATAATTTACAGAAAGAAAAACAAACAGCTAAGAAAATACACAAAAAAGTGTTGACTGTCCCCACTAATCAAAGGAATACAATGAGATGATATTTTTATTTTCCAAATCAGAAAAGATCAATCACATGAAATATTCAATGCTGGCAAGAGTCATATGAAAAGGACTCAAATACCAGTGGGAATGCCAATTAGCCTATGATAACAAGCTCCTTTCCAGAAAGATTATACAAGAATCTTTAAAGTGTCCATATTGTTTTCTGGCCCATTTCCAAGGTTCTATCTGAAACTCAGACTAAAATGATATATAGGCCAGGCACAGTGGCTCACACCTGTAACAGCAGCACTTTGGGAGGTCGAGGCCAAATGACTGCTTGAGGCAAAGAGTTGGAGACCAGCCTGAGCAACATAGCAAGACCCTGTCTTTACAATCAAAAAATTGTATAAAGACATTCATTACAGTAGAAAAGTAGAAACAATCCAAATATCCAATAGGCAAGATGACGGTAGGAGAAAGTTGAAATAAATACTAAGTTGCCATTCAAGATAGTATATGGTCGCTATTCAAAATGCTATATTCAAAGAACTTAAGAAAATGGAACAAACGCTTTCTTTTTTTCACCTTACAAAAAGCCAGATACAAAACTGAATATACCATATGATATCAACTAAGTTTATGTATGTATATGAATGTATATGCATAAGACTGGATGTAAAAATCTATAGTATTTTATTATTTTCTTTTATACTATTCTTTATTTTATAGATTTTTAAATAAAGAACATATCTTTAAAAATAAAAATAATCAATATAGGTAAGTTAGAAAAGTTTCATCACAGAGCATAAATATAAGAAACAAAACTAAAAAATATACATTGCAGAAAAAAAGGCATGTCTCAAGTGAAAGAATGCTAGGGAAAAAGAACATACGCATAGTGATGGAAGTTGGAGAGGATTTGTATGCATAAGTATACAAATGAGTAAGAGATCCATCAGAATTTAAAAAGATCCATGTCACTAAGAAATACTGTAGCCACAGACTACAATCAGGAAAACCACAGTGAAACCCTCATTCTTTCCAGAGACGGAAAGACAGACCCTCAGGCAAACTCCTGTGACTTCTTGATCTTCCAATATACAACTATTCTGACTTCCCTCCTCTGGTCCCCAAGTTTCTATTCCAAGCATCCCAGAGCTCCATGTCAGGAAGTAGGGCTGAGGTCCTTCTCACTCCTAAGGACACCATATGCAAACCATTTTTCCTGAAACTGATATTCTCCTGGATGACTTCGATAACCTCATGGATGACAATCACAAACCGTATTTGGGTCAGTCTCTCAGTTTCTTGACTTCCTCAACTCCAACAACCTTACATCTCTGCTCCATTTGGACCACCCATGATAATGGCTGCACTCCAGATTCTGTCAACACCTGGAAAAGCTCCCACACTGAATCTTGTCTTCCCACTCTCCAACCACACATCCTATCCTTGCAGTTCTCTGTTATGTCTGCTATACCTGCGCTCTGCCCTCACTCAGGCCTCAGTCTCTTGAGCCGCTCTCTAATCTTCTTTCCATCTCTACCCTGTCTTTCTTTCCTTCTCTACCAAACCAAGAAAACTTGGTGTCAGTTTAATCACTCTCTCGCTAATGTCCTAAATTCCTTCACTATACTGGTCTTTCATTAGACCAACATGGGGGGAAAAAACCCAAAACCAATCCTGAACTTTCAGTCCTACACCTGGACTGCCAAACGCTGTACTAGAAAATCAAACAACCTGTAAGGCTGACATCACTACAAATCACTATTTCCACCTCAGTGGAACCCTGTGCACTTTCTGCAATCTTTCTGTATTTCCCTAGTCAGCTCTCTCTCCAGTTCTCCATTACAGTCAGTGACTTCAAACCTCCTGTCCCCTCCAATCGTCTCCTCCCACACCCTTGCCTCTTGGCTTGCCTACACCTCCGAGAATATAGAAGCTGTTGGACTAGGACACCCTTAACTCTCTCACTTATCATATCTAGAAATTTCTTCCATCTTTGTAATTGCTCCCCCAAAATCTCACTTAGGAAACTAGCCCTGCTGATGATCTTTCACCACTATCCGCAGCTTTAACTCCTTTCTTTCATCCCAGTTTTTAAACACAATTAAGAATCTCTTTCAAAAAAGATGAAAAATTCCTTTGCATCTACATCACTCCTCCAGTTTTCATTCTCTACCTTGCTTCACAGCCGAATTTCTAGAAAAAGTTGTCTCCATGGCAACGTGGCTTCTTTTTCCACCATTCCACTAAAACAGCTACCTCCATGTTAATGAATGACCTCTTTAAATATATTTGTAACTCATTCACAAAGTCAATTTCCCTAATATACAACACATTCTTAGAGATTAATAAAAAAGGGACCAACAAACCAAAAGAAAAATGAACAAAAGAAACAGACAATTCATGAAAAACCAAATAGTTCTCTTAAACATATGAAAAGATGCTCAACCTCACTCATGTTCAAAGAAAACCAAACAAAAGCAATGCTGAGATACCATTCTTCGCCTATCAGACTGGCAAATACAGAAAACTTTAACAATGCTGCATTGGCAAGAGTTTGAATAAATGGGGATTCTCATACAATCTGTAAATATTTATGAGAATTACAAATGTACAAACCCTTTGACACAATTCCACTTATGGTAACTTACTCTATAGACATACCCATACTTTCAAAGTGATCCATGTACAAGTTTATTCAATGCAATAATGTTTGCAATAGAATAAGACTGGAAATAACCTAAATGTCCACTGATGGGGAGGGAGTGTAATTAAATAAATTAATATTTCAACAATGGAATACTATGTAGCTATTAAACAGAATGAAGAGACTCTCTGGAGATCATTTCATATCAGAACACAGGATACCTTTCAATGTTGAACCATTTTAAAAATAACTTTTGTAAAAACTTAAATTAACACATTGACTGTCACACTAGAAAAAAGTGTGACAGTCACACTGTGTGACCCTGGGGCCACGGTGTTTTATTACAAAAATAGAATAAAAACCTCGAAAACAAAACGATCCTTTCTAAAACATTAAGTTATATTTTTTATTATATTCTGTGCGTGAGTTATATGCAATTCACACGGCACCAGAATGAATTTTTACACTGCATGCCAATTGAGTTGTATGTGACTCATGACATACTAATTGAATTTATTTCAGAGAACTGAGTCTTCATATGTTTCATGAGGCTCTGGGTTCAAAACCAGCGTGAGTTAAGTACAACTCACATATCAGTTAATGTGTTAAAATTCAGTAGCGACAACTCACTAGCATCCCCCCATCCCACAACATACCACTTCTTTGTTGTTAAATCCCTTGACTTGTCACATAAAATTTACTCCATTTTCTCCCAAATTCATCTCTCTTCCCCACACCTCCCTCTGAACTGAGAATTTTAAAAGCTGGTTCTAAAAGGAAGGTCTAGTCTTGATACAGATAAATAGTTAAATGGTTTGAATCTAAGGGAAATACGTACTATCAAGTATCAGACAGAAATCAACTCTCCTAGCTATAGTTTGCACAATGCTGAAGACCCTGTACACACTTTTTCTTTTTTAAGAGACAGGATTTCATTCTGTCATCCAGGCTGCAGTGCCATGGCAGCACAATCATAGCTCACTGTAACCTCGAACTCGTGAGCTCAAGTGATCCTCCCACCTCAGCTTCCCGAGTAGCTGGGACTACAGGTGGACATCACCCTGCCCAGCTAATTTTTTAATTTTTATTTTTTGTAGAGAGGGGGTCTCACTATATTGCCCAGGCTGGTCTCAAACTCCTGGCCTCAAAGAGATCCTCCCACCTCACCCTGCCAAAGTGCTGGTATTATAAGCATGAGTCTGTGCATGCATTCTAACAATGATAATGGTTCTGCTTTGTCACAGGATGATTTAAAAGTATCTGGTTGTGATAATTTTATTTTAAAAATCAGTTTGTCTGGCAGGTACCTGCAAACTAAATATACACCTACTTTATGATCCAGTAATTCTACTCCTACATTATTTACCTAAGAGAAACAAAAACATATACCAACAAAAAGTTTTATATAAGAATGTTCATAATAACAAAAACTGAAAACAATCCAGGTGACCATCAATAAGAGATGGTCAGCAATAGTCCTCAGCAATAAATATACTCAGCAATAAAAAGAATTACTGATACACACAACATCATGGGCAAATCTAAAAACACAATATGCTGAGTAAAGTTTTACACGTAAGAGTATATAATGTATGATTCCATATATATAAAGTTCTAGCATAAGCAAACTTAATCTGCAGTGGAAAAAATCAGAACATTGGTTGCTTGGGAAAGACATTGAGGATTTACTGAAAAGAAACATGAGGTTACTTCCTGGACAGTGGTAATATTCTGTAGCTTGACAGAGAATTAGGTTGCATGGGTATACATTCATACAGTTTTGGAACTCACTGAATGATAACCTAAGATTTGTGCACTTCACTGCAAATTTTACCTCCAAAAAAGATCTAACACATAAACAATATTGTTCTCTAGTAAATGATATGTATGCTTAAATATTTGGGAATAAGTATACTGATATATGTTATTTATCATGATATACATTAAAAATATGTATTGATGGATAAAAAGAAGGATGGATAGATGGACAGATAAAACTTGTGATAAAACAAGTGTAGTAAAATGTTAACTGTAGAATCTGGTGGTGAGTATAAAGCTCTCTCAACTTTTCTCTATGTTCAAACTTTTTTTTTCCTTTAGCTGGGTGAGAAGGTGTGTGCCTGTATTCCTAGTTA
This sequence comes from Avahi laniger, assembly GCA_963575035.1. Taxonomy (NCBI): domain Eukaryota; kingdom Metazoa; phylum Chordata; class Mammalia; order Primates; family Indriidae; genus Avahi; species Avahi laniger. The sequence continues at coordinate 10,911 of CAUYSK010124780.1, read as the reverse complement.
CTAGGGAGGTTGAGGTGGGAAGATCACTTGAGACCAGGAGTTCAAGGCTGCAGTGAGCTATAATCATGCCACTGCCCTCCAGCCTGGGTAGGGAGGCCCTGTCTCTATTTAAAAAAAAAAAAAAGTTAAAAATAAATAAAATTAATGATTTAAAAAATTTTTCAAAACTAAAATTTTTATAATAAAAGACTGATAGAATAATCAGTTCAGTAAGAATTGGGTATGGTATTGAATCTTATAATCAATAAGGGACATAATATTTTCCTGATTTATTCAAATTTTCATGTTCCTCAAAATATTCTTTTTTTTTTGTCCTACACATTTCTTTCTGCATTTATTTCTGAGTATTTTATGTTATGTTACCATTGTGAATGGGATCGTTTAACGTTATTTTTTTAAGGTCATGAAATATGAAATGTCAGATTTTGAATTGAAAGTGTAGTTTATTATATCTCAAACAAGAAACAGTACAATTAATTAAAGTATGTGACTAAACTATCAACATGGTTTTGCCATCTTAACGGTAGCTTATTTGTGCCAGCAGTGAAGAAGCCTGGAAAGCCAGTGGCGCGGAAATTGCGAAAGGCATTTTCCACAGCTTGTTGAGAATTGAATATTTTTCCTTGCAAGAAATGGTCTAAAGCCTGGAAGAAGTGGTAGTCAGTTGAGGCAAGGTCTGGTGAATACAGGGAATGACAGAGAGGTTCCAGGTCCAGCTGCTACAGTTTGAGCAGTGTTGTTTGTGTAACATGTGGTTGAGCATTGTCTTGTAAGAGGATTGGCCTGTCTCTACTGACCAATCTCAGATGCTTACTCACAGCATCCTCATCATTTGGTCCATTTGGCTGCAGTAAACATCTGCTGTAATCAATTGACCAGGTTTCATGAAGCTGTAGTGGATATCAGTGCTGGACCACCAAACAAGACACCATTAGCATTTTTTGATGAAAATTCAGTTTTGGACTGTGTTTCGGCAAGTCATCCTTATCCAACCATTGTGCTGAGTACTTGCGATTGTTAAAAAGAATCCATTTTTCACCACGTGTAACAATATGGTATAGAAATGGTTCACCTTTACGTCATGACAGCAAAGAAAGGCAAGCTTCGAGACGATTTCTGATGCTCATTTAATTCGTGCAGAACCCATCCATACAGCTTCTTTACCTTGCCGATTTGTTTCCAATGGTCTGATATTGGAATAGAAACGTCAAACTTTGCTGCTAATTCACCTGCAGTGGATTTGCTTCCACTACAGCTTTCAGCTCATCGTTACCCACCTTGGTCTCAGGTAGCCCACGTGGCTCATTTTCAAGATTAAAATCACCAGAATGCAACTTCTTTCTCAAACCATTGATTTACTGTACGTTCATTAGCCACATCCTTCCCAAATACTTCATTGATATTTCAAGCGGTCTCTGATGCACTGGTTCCACGACAAAGCTCATATTCAAAAATGACACAAATTTTTGACTTATCCATGGTTTAACAAAAATTGCACCAAAAAATATTTGAAAGACAATCACAAGCCACAACATGCGTTTGAAAGACTTGATGATGTACCTTCACGATAAAAATAAAATAAGAAGTATCAAAGTGAACTGTCAGAGATAGCAACTGTCAAACTGAGTACTTAAGGAAATCGGACATTTATTACTCAATAACCCAATGAAGGGTTGCTTTTGTAATATAAAAAAGCCACTAGCCCTCCTTTCCTATCATTACATATTATAGACCACTTTATAAGAAATACAATCAGGCCTGCTTATAGTCCCAGCTAAGAAAAAAAAGAAATACAAACAGAACAGAGGGATATAAGGGAAAACATAAGTCTCATTTACCACCTGCCAGTCCCATTTCTCAGAAATGATCACTGAACACTTCCTTCTATACCCTTTACAAGTTTTCTGTACTATACCAGCATATACCCACACATTTTATAAAAATTATAAATAAGATATTATATATACTGTATGCAGCTTGCACTTTTACTTAAGTAATAAATCCTGAACGTCTTCTATATCAATATATTCAGCTACCTTTCTTTTCAATGGCTGCATAGTGTTTCCTGATATGGATACATGACAATTATATTAACCAGTCCTTTCAGCTTGCCTTGCTGATTATATATGATTCCCCCTCTATCTTATACATCATTTTCCATTAGTCAACAGTGGCCTTAGTAGAATTATAGAATGATATATTCTAGGAAAGAAAAATAATGGAAGAAACCCAAGTTTATACACTTTTCATTTTTCAAAAAACATTTGTGAATCATAAGCCTTTGGTTAAATATGAGTACAGAAGAACTCAGCAAGGAGGCTTTGGGAGATGAGTCATGAAGTCTAGGCGATTCCCTAATACATCCAGCACAATGGCACATGCATTGTGTTCTCTCTCCCACCCCACTATACCCAGACAAAGGGCCAATATATTGTCGTTATTTCACTACAAAAACATTTCTTACTTAAAAAAAAAAAAGTTTCCACTGTATATACATTAGGGTGCTCAGTCAGCAAAATCCAACATTCAAACAAAGAAAAAACCAAGATGACATTAACAATACTTAAAAGGATAGAAAGACAAAGCATAAAAGACAAAGAAAGTTCTAAAAAAATCATAGTTGTTGTTTTCCTGATAATGAATGTCTAAGAACATTTTGTAAATGTTCTTAAAATTCGAATTCAGCATAGTAGATCTGAGACATTTTCTAGGGATACACGTGGAGGCTCTGAAATCTCCAGTGGGGACACAGTTGGTGGGCAATGTGCACTGGTTGTTAAATCACTCACACTTGCCTGCCCATCTCAAAGTCCAGTTTGTATGCCTCCTCTCACTGAATTCTCACCAACTCCGCTATGCTGATTTTGTGCACCTCTGGGGAGGGGTGCAATCTCTCTTGAATTGAGGAAATCTTGAATATTAAATCCACAAACAACTGATTACACATGCTGACATGCATTTCAGGGGTAAATTATTTGAAATATATATCCTGTATCCAAGATGAAGGAACCATTCACAGGCATACTGAATACCTGCTAGAGAAGGACTCTTTTGGCTTCTGGACAAAGAGCAGCACTCCTTGCTCAGACACACATTCCCTGTCAATGAGCCCTGAGGCTCTGAGAGCCATGCTACTCTCACCTGAAGACAAGGAGAGCAGGAAGAAAATTGGGCTCTAGTATGAAAGAGAACATGCCCATTCCTCAGTTAGGTATGGACAAGTGAGTACATTCTAGCCAAGGAAATATAAACCAGATAGCATTATGAGATATTTGGGAAGGTGGTTTAAAAGGAGAAGACTGGTCTTTTTCCTTGTCTTCCCACCTATAATCTGGAATTTGGATATGATAATCAGAGCCCCAACAGCCATTTTGGACTCTGAGGTAACCTTGAGGATATAATAGAGCTAGAAGGAGACACCGGTCTCTGAAGACACAAACTGTCACATAAGCTCTGCTTACTTTCATATTTTGTATACATGAAAAAGAAAGAAACCTATTTCATTTTCTGATAGATGCCAACAAACCTCAATGCTGATATAGTTATTCATAAGGAATAAGACCAACTCCTCACATTATGATGTGTGATGATCTAGGAATGGGAATGATGAGGGTGCTGTGCATATATTTACTAAAGAAAAAATAGTATAAGGAATCAACATTATGAAGTCCTCACTAGCAAAGGAGAGCTCAGGTAATCTACACATTGCCAGAATTTAGACTTTGGTAGTGACAGTTTCCATTAAGGGTCTTTCTATTCAAAGTTAAAAATTCCATATTTAATATATTATTACTGATAAGATATGATCAAATGTCAGGTAAGTATTATCTCAGTACTCACACATTTTATTTAAGTTTAATCTCTAGCAACTCTTCAAGTTAGATACTCTTCTTACTCCCATTTTGCAGATAAAGAAATTGAGAGATGGTTACAAAGCTGATCAATTGTGCAGGTACAATTCAAATCAAGGACTACCTAGCTTTTCTCCACAAATCTCATCATCATCATTATTATTTTTTTTTTTTTTTGAGACAGAGTCTCACTCTCTTGCCTGGAGCGAGTGCCGTGGTGTCAGCCTAGCTCACAGCAACCTCAAACTCCTGGGCTCAAGTGATCCTCCTGCCTCAGCCTCCCAGGTAGCTGGGATTACAGGAACACGCCACCATGCCTGGCTAATTTTTTTTCTATTTTTAGTTGTTTGGCCAATTTCTTTCTACTTTTAGTAGAGACGGGGTCTTCCTCTTGCTCAGGTTGGTCTCAAACTCCAGAGCTCAGAACGATCCACCCGCCTCGGCCTCCCAAAGTGCTAGGATTACAGGTGTGAGCCACCACGCCCAGCCTCTCATCATTATTTGATTCTTCAAATGTTACTAATGAAGAAACAGAGTTAAATCTTCCCAATTCCAACAAAAACTAACTGACAATTATTTCCATTTTACAGATTTCTAAACAAAAGGGCAGCAATTTTTTTTTAATGTGCTCAGGTTAACCAAACACTGATTTTTCAGATATCTAATACCTATGTTCAAGTACTAGTCTTGATTTTAAGCAAACTCAATTCTTTGGCAGAAATAAAGCTCTCTATGGGAAACATGATGTGTTTTTTGTTTGTTTTTGAGACAGTCTCTCACTCTGCTGCCCTGGCTAGAGTGAGTGCCGTGGCGTTAGCCCAGCTCACAGCAACCTCAAACTCCTGGGCTCAAGCAATCCTCCTGTCTCAGTCGCCCAAGTAGATGGGACTACAGGCACGCGCCACTGTGCCCGACCAATTTTTTCTATTTTCAGTTATTTGGCTAATTTCTTTCTATTTATAGTAGAGACAGGCTCTTGCTCTTGCTCAGGCTGGTCTCGAACTCCTGAGCTCAAGCAATCAAGCAATCCTCCCACCGCGGCCTCCCAGAGTGCTAGGATTACAGGCGTGAGCCACCATGCCAGCCGAAGATAATGTGTTTAACTCTGAGCCTTAGTAAGGGTGTCTCCCAGGTGCGGAAGGAACAATGAGAATGTTAAACTCTGCCCTGGGCCTTCTCCTCCAGCTATTCAAGTTATCTGACTTAAGAAAAAGGTCCCTAGAAGGAGAGTAGTTTTAGTCACTTTAGCTAATTGTTCACTCTATCAACATTATATTATTTATTATTAAGAATAAAAAGTAATTTTATAACTACAATCCTTGGCTGCCTGCTATGTACTAGGCACTTGTAATAGGCATTTTATAATACTTTAATCATTTAATCCTCACAGCCACCTTATGGGTTAGGTACTGTTTTTCCATTCTACAGATAAAGAAACAAAAGATCACAGAGGTTAAGGAATTTGCTCAAGGCCATATATCTAATAAATGGCTACTGGTATTCAAACTCAGGGCTTTTAAAACTCCAAAGCTCAGGTTCTTCCTTTCATGCTTCACCAGATACTGGTGGTGCATAGCTGGATTAGACATGGGCATTGATATCAAGGAATCCACGAATCAGTAATGAGGCACAAATAAACTATTTATAATAAACTATTTGAATAAACTATTTATTCAAATTCTGAATTATCTACCATCTGTCATAAAAAAAAAGTTAGCAAATTAACACTAAGGTGAGGTGGGGAAACTGCATACCAGAGAAGGAATTTTCAAGGAGGTTATGCTTAAATCGATCTTGTAAGAATAAAGTAGTTAGCCAAGAGAAGGGTCAGAGTCTTTCAAGCAGAGAGTACTTGGAGGCTTGAAAAAACCCATCTGGTCCCAGGAATGACAAAGAGCTAGCTAAGAGCATCAAGCAGGACCTCAGTAAATATCTGTTAAATGAATGTGAAAATGGCAGACATCAAAGACTTGGGAAGTTGAGGAGGGGTTGGGGGGGTAATGCATGCAATGAAGCTAAAGATGGCCACAATAAAATTTTGACTCAACCACTGAACACACTGGGAAACCACGAAAGGTTTTAGCACAGGGAAGTAGAACGGAACAATCTGGATTTTAGAAATGACTGACAGAGGGTGGAGGATCAAGTGGTGGGACTGTAAGGAGGGTCACTGACAGAAGCCCTCAGAAGTAATTCAGCCAACAAACCAGACATCTCAAAGCAGGGCAAGACTATCTAGAGCAGGCTGAAAAGAGAATTTATAGTGGGAGAACTGAAGACTTGATGAGATGCTGGAGGTAAGGAAGGCCCAAGTGTCTGACTTCAATAAATCGCAATTCTATAGACAGGAGGATGACCCGTTCTGGGGCATACAATGGGGCAGGTGATGAGTTTAGTTCTGAACAAGGAAAATGTGCAGGACTACAGCACACATTGTACTTGCAAGGGGTGGTGGGAGAATAGGCAGAATGGCAGACAGGCAACGACAGAGCAGCTGCTGTGGAAGTCAGGCAGAAAGCCAAAGAAGGGAAGAAGACAGCTGTAAGAACGACAAAAGCAGCAATGAGTGAGCCAGGCAGGACCACATACGACAAGCACAGGAGGCAAGAGTAGGTGGGTGTTGATGAGTAGAAAACTGATACATACCACCAAAGCAGGGTGGATTGGGAACAGCACTCTGAAGAGCTGCCAGTGAGAGAAATCAGCTTGAAAAAACTGCTGATCAGCTTCTAAAGAAGCCCTAGACCACCAGAAATCAACTTTCATTACAGGTCTTCTCTTGAGAAAGGCAATGTGACAGAGAAGTCCAAAACAAAGGAAAGAGACCTTCCCTAGCATTAGTGGGACTGAGGCACTGGAGAATAGCTCACTTCCATAGTTAAAAAATAATATAGAGAATGAAACTGGATCACTAAGGCTGTGAAATACATAGATTCTTAAGTTCTACTGCCTTTAAGTTACACCTAAGGTGGGGCTGGGCGCGGTGGCTCCGCCTGTAACCCTAGCACTCTGGGAGGCCGAGGCGGGAGGATGGTTTGAGCTCAGGAGTTCGAGACCAGCCTGAGCAAGAGCGAGACCCCGTTTCTACTGAAAAAAATAGAAAGAAATTATCTGGACAACTAAAAACTAGCCGGGCATGGTGGCGCATGCCTGTAGTCCCAGCTACTCAGGAGGCTCAGGCAGTAGGATTGCTTGAGCCCAGGAGTTTGAGGTTGCTGTGAGCTACGGCACTCACTCTAGCCAGGGCAACAGAGTGAGACTCTGTCTCAAAAAAAAAAAAAAAAAAAAAAAAGTAACACCTAAGGCAAGATTTACTTGGGGGCCTTGAGAGAGGCCATGGAGATAGGAAAGTCAGATTACTACGATAAACAAACACACAAAATACAGTTTGGTATAAATTTATATTGCAGATTAACACAGAGAACAATACGGAAAAGTATTTGTTCTGCTTAATTCATACCTTGGAACAAACTATTAGATACATGAAACCAAAGTATAGTACAGATTATCTGCATAAAGTAAAAAATAAAAACCAGGAACAATTTTGAGAAAGAACATAATGGAAAAATCTATCTACCCAATGATAAGGCTTCCTATATATATAGCTACCATAATTAAGACAGTGTGGTGTTAGCAGAGTTATAGGCACAAAGATCAAGGTAAAATACAGAACCAGAAACAGACTCAACACAAATATGCCCAAATAGTTTTTGACAAAGGTGCAAAAACAATTCGGTCAATAGCCTTTTCATCAAATGGTGCTTGGAAAAATGGATATCCACGTGCAAAAAACTAAAATTGGACCCCTCCCTTACACCATATACAAAAATTAACTCAAAATGAGTCAAAGACCTAAAACTGTAAAACTCACAGAAGAAAACATGGGGGAAGAGCTTGGTACAGTGACACATGCCTGTAGTCTCAGCTACTCAGGAGGCTGAGGTGGAAGGATTGCTTAAATCCAGGAGTTCAAGTCCAGCCTTGGCAACAGAGCAAGACCCTATCTCTTAAAAAAAGAAAGAAAACAGCATATAGCAAAAACCCTCATAACATTGGATTTAGCAATGATTTCGTGGATATGACACCAAATGCACAGGCAACAAAACATAGTAAGCTGGACTTCAAGAAAACTAAAAACTTCTGTGAATCAAGGACACTTATCAACACAATGAAAAGGCAACTCAAGGATGGGAGAAAAAGTGTGCAAATCACATATCTGACAAAGGATTGAAATCTAGAATATATAAAGAGTTCCTACAACTCAACAACAAAAACAACCTGAATAGATGGGCAAAGGGTACTCTATCTAGTGGCTAGGATTCTGTGCTTTCACCACTATGGCCCAGGTTTGATTCCTGGTCAGGGAACCAGTCCCTCATCAACCCTTTAGAGATTTAAATCCTTTAACTTGGTGGGAGCACGGAGGTAAAAGGGGAGGACAAAGGATATGCATAAATAGACATTTCTCTAAATAAGATATACAAATGACCATGAAAAGGGCACATGAGAAGATGCTCAACACCACTTATCATTAGGGAAATGCAAATCAAAACCATAATGAGATATCGCTTCACACCCACTAGGATGGCTATCATTAAATATCAAAAAAACAAAATAAAACAAAACCCAGAAAATAACAAGTGTTGGTTAAGATGTGAAGAAACTGGAACCCCGTGAATTACTGGTGGGAATGTAAAATGGTACAACTGCTATAGAAATCAGTATGGCAATTCCTCAAAAAATTAAATACAGTTTTATCATATGATCCAGAAATTCTACTTCTGGAAATAGATCCAAAGGAACTGAAAGCTGGGACTCAAACAAATATTTGTACACCAATGTTCTCAGCAACATTATTCACGATAGCTAAGGGGTGACAGCAACCAAGTGTCCATAGACAGACAGATAAATAAAATGTAGTATATACATACTATGGAATGTTACTCAGCCTTAAAAGGGAAGGAAATTCTGCCATATGGATGAACCTTGAAGATACCATACTAAGGGAAATAAGAGTCATAAAATGAAATTATTATATGATTCCATTTATATGAAGTATGCAGCCAAATTCATAGAGATGGAAAGTACGATAGAACGATGGTTGCCACAGGCTGTGGGGAAGGAGAGATGGGGAGTTAGTGTTTAACGAGTATGGAGTTTCAGCTCGGGGAGATGAAAAAGCTTAGGAGATGGATGGTGGTAATGGTTGTACAACAGTGGAAATATACTTAATGCCATAGAATTGTATACTTAAAAATAGTTAAATATATACAAAATTTACCATTTTAACTATAATTTTTAAAAAGATAAGCCACAGCCTGGGAGAAAATCTTGCAAAAAAAAAATCTGAAAAAGGATTGATATCCAGATATATAAACAACTCTCAAAGCTCAACAATAAGAAAATAAGCATCGCAATAAAATAATGGGCGAAAGATTTGCACTGACATTTTTATCAAAGATGATGTATAGAAGGCAGATAAGCACCTGAAAGAAGCTGCAAATCATTAATTATTAGGAAAATGCAAAGTAAAACAAAATGCCACTATTACACCCACTAAAATGGCTAAAATTAAAAGATCGATCATACCAAATGTCAAGGATATGGAGAAATCAGAACCCCCATACATTGCTGGTGCAAATATAAAAATATAAAATAGTACAACTACTTTGGAAAATGATTTGGCAGTTTCTTCAAAAGTTGAACATACCTCTACCATAAGATTCAGACATTCCACTCTCAGATATTTACTCACAAGAACAGGAAATGTGTATCCACACAAAAGCCTGTACATTATAATGTTCATAGAATCTTTACTTGCAGTAGCCAAAACTAGAAACAACCCAAATGTCCATTAATAGATGAGTGGATAAACAAATTTTGGCATACGCATATAATGGAATACAACTCAGCAATAAAAATGAATGATCGAAGTATACAACAACATGGATGAATCTCAAAATAATTATGCTAAGTAAAAGAAGTAAAAGAGTATATACCTGTTTTAAAACATAGGTTTCATTATTCAGGTATAGTGAGGCCAACAAATCAGGAGATGACTGACACTGAAAAAATACTTACTCACAGTTCCCAAGATGAGGAAGCAGTAGGGTCACTGAGGAGGCAGAGAGAACAGGGAGAAAATTTACTGTGGTTTCAGTGGAAAGGAATAGGCAGGGCAGGGTGGGCAGGCTCAGCATTGGTTACTTTGATTAACTTCAGTGGGTTCTGCGGCATAGGAGTTGTCCCTAGTTGCCTGGTCTCTAAGGTGAACAGGGCAGGTGGACAGTGGCCCAGAACACGAAAGCCCTGTGAGAGTCCCAGATAAAAGAGGTGGTTGGCGTACAGGTGAGTTATTTACTATCTCTAGGAATTGGCTAACTCTGTCAATGCATCAGAAAGACATGGTTAATACAACACTACGTGATTTTACTTGTATAAAACTCTAAAAAAAAATACAAACCAATTTATAGTGAAAGAAAATAGATCAATGGTTGCCTGGAAATGAAGGAGTGGACAGGGGCAAAAGGGAGAGGTTCCAAAAGGCCACAAGAAAACTTTGGGAAGTGATATGTTCATACTTTGTTGATTGTGGTAACAGTGGCACTGCTGTATACATAGGTCAAAATGTAATAAATTTTAGACTTTAAAATGTGTACTGTTTATTGTATGTCAATTTACAAAGCTGTTAAGAATTATAGGAAGAATCAACAGAGAAATACAATTAAAAAAAATAATAAAAATGAAACAAAGCCAAAGGATAGTTCTTTGAGAATTAACAAAACAAGTAAAAAGAGAAGGCACAAATTAATATTAGAATGAAAAGTGGAAATAACTACAGACATAGCAGATGAAAAACTGAAACTATTATCAAAAGTTATAGGCAATGGCCAGGCGCGGTGGCTCACGCCTGTAATCCTAGCTCTCTGGGAGGCCAAGGTGGGCGGATTGTTTGAGCTTAGGAGTTCGAAACCAGCCTGAGCAAGAGCGAGATCCCGTCTCTACTAAAAATAGAAAGAAATTAATTGGACAACTAAAAATATATAGAAAAAACTAGCCG
>CAUYSK010124777.1:0-54235 GCA_963575035.1 Avahi laniger | reverse complement strand
CTAAAAGAAATCAGGTAGGACCTTGAGGAAATGAAGCAGGGAACAAAAATATTTTTTTTAAAAGGCCAGAGTAGGTTCAGATTATTTTGGTATGAATTTTGTCCATTTACTGTACATTACTTAGCTGAGAGTTTAGATTTTTAAGCAAACAAATTATGTCTGTTAGAGACCATAATTTTTCATTTAAAATAGAGATACAGGGATAAACACAAGATGATGAATTTTGCTAACAAATTTTATGATCAAAAATATGCTTTTCAATCATCTGAAGTTTTAAACTGACCAATAAGTTATTAATAAAGCATGTCATTTGTCAACCTTCAGGAAGAGATAGATATGCCTCTTCAGAACTGTCAGAGAGAAAAACTACAACAAAAACTTATTGGTATTTTAAACTTTCTTTATACTTTCTAAAATTTGATTTTTTCACTGTGTTTCTAATCCAAAAATATATTTAAAATTAAAAAATGAATTTTCCTTTTGTCAAACATGAACTTTAATAACAATTTTTTTAAGGTGAATTGCTTTTCTTGGGAACATTCGACAATTAAGGGAAATCTATGAATATCAACTTAGCCATGGTAGCTTCATTTTTGTTATATGTGACCCAACATAATAAATATTCTGATATTGTAAAAATCTTTAAAAAAGCATATTCTACACATAAGATAAAGTAGGAACAAGCTATTGTGGATTAGCTAGCTGGCTAGCTAGCTAGTTATAGACAGATATATTTAATACAGATATGTCTCTATTAATTTACTGGTGTAGTGCAAAAGAGAAAATCAGAAGAAAAAGAGAAGTGCTCAATGCACCCCAGTTTGATTTTGGATTAAACACTGCCTATTCAAGGAAGGAGAGAGTTCAAAGTTTCTCCCAATACATCCGCCTGCATTAATGAAGACAGAGTTGCTGGCTTTAAGGCTCAGGGTGTCTTGTCAAACAGTTCTCTTTGTTATAGTTTTCTCATTTGTGAAGGCCACACCCACACACACGTTAAGGCACAGAATGGCACAGGCATTGTGAGAACCTGGATAATTTCATATGAGTTTACCTGAAAATTTGAAAACAGGATTTAAGCTACCAAGTACAAAAGAATAGAGAGCTGTGATCTTCTGTGTACTTTCACCGAAATGACCAAGAATTAATTCTGAGATCTCTAACAGAAAAATAACTTATAATTTCTATATTCATTTTAAATAACATACTTTCAAATCTTTTCAAATTTACTTAATTGGCCCTTAATGCACATATACAAATTCTAAAAAAAGCACTAATTATTAGAGACTTAATGTTTGTGGAGGTAACATTGATATCTTCCCTTGTCTTGCTTTTACTCGTAACTAAATAAAGCAGAAAAAACTGAAAATCATTCAGGTGTGCTTTTCCTGATTTTCCTAAAATAGAAAAGAACTATAACTCAGTGTTTCTAACAAATGCCCTGGAAGGAGGAGAGGCAGAAAAAATTCAGGAGGTCTTCTGCATAAATACAAGTTAAAGGATTTACAGCATAGGCCATTAAAAACAAAGTGTCATATGTATTCATGAAAGAACGTAGAAGAAATATGTTATCCATGAGATGCATGTCACCGATATGAAATTATAGCTCACTGACCCTGAAACTCCACATTCAAATAATATTAGAAATCCTATCTGTGCTTAAAGACCTGGGTATAATTTGTGCTCTGGACAGCATGGAAAAACAGCTTCTCCGAATTTCTAGCTCTGAGATTTTGGTTTAAAGTCAGGTTCTCACACTATTTTTCTCTGTGGCTAATGAAGATCTGTTTACGAACATTTACTCCCAAGTTCATGGCTGGCGTTTGCTGGCTCAAGCAGACCTAAGTCATTACGGCTTGGCATACGTTCCACTGGGGAGGCCACTAGTTATCTTCTCATTGACAATACAGGCAACCCCTTCGATTCCTCTCAGCCCTCCCTTCTCCCTCTCTACACGGTCCCCAGTTTGGACGACTGGCCAAGTTAAAACGAAACAGAAACCAAAACATCACACAACACAGCTCTCGGAATTCCTCAGCCACTTGAATGCAGAATCGTTATCAGTAGTAAAAGGCTGCCTGTTGTATTTACCACGGACACATGATATACAAACCAAACCTGTGTCTCTTATAATAATTCTTTCTGAGAAGCTCTTCCATTCAAAAGTAGAATGGAGGAGGCAAATGTAGCCACGGTTAAAAGCTCTCATGCTATAATTCTTCTCCTCCGCAAACGAACAAGAGCACCTACAGCACCGCCTCGCAGCTTCCCTGCTTTGATCTGTTGGAAAATGCATTTATCATCGTATCCCACCTCGCTCCTATGCTGTGACCATTTCCTTTCCTGCCACTGAGACCCTGCAAATAAACCCAAGAAACGCTAGAAATTTTTATATTAGGTTGATTCAAGGAAATGAGCAAAGGAAAATACAAGGATTACCGTATTTGGAAGTTGCACTGTTTCCTAACTTAATCTGAGTAGCATGGATACTACCTCCGGAGGCAGAGAATCTTAGGTCTGCAACAGTCCAAAATAAAGGGGGGAAAAAAAGGAGGATAAAAAAAGCTGCCTGATTCTAATACACCTAATTAGCCATCGGCAGACTCTTAATTGCATACATTAGGATGATTCCATAGTGGAGATTAATTCTAAATATACCCAAGCAGCTGGTTAAGATGCCATGGATTACAGTGTGGACTGTACTTTTCCACTTAATTAGATATCAAAATTAAGCAGCAACAAGCATTTTGACATAACCGGGATCAAGCCGCTGCCTGGTATCCCAGAGCTGCACTAAAGTGACCGCTAAACAGAGCCGCACAGATGGAGAGATATTAAATGCCGCACTGGAAAGTAATTTCAAATAATAAAATATCAATATTTACATTTTAATTACCCCTACTGAGAGCCGCTCTGTCATTTTCACTATTGCCGACGCAGCAAGGGGTAGTGGAGTGACATTGCGGCTCTGGCTGCAATGACTATTTTGTTTCCATTAAAGAATGACAAGTGTTTTAGAGGCACCGACGCTCGGTGTGTGAACAAGAATGACAGCGGATCAGAAAATTCCTATTAAGGGACTAAATGCCTCAACAAGAGAATTTACTCTGAGCAGCAGCTCCTCCTTGAAGCACATAATCCTTTCCAAATTTTCTGCTGAAAGTTTATTATTGGGGACGCCCAAGGGAAGTTTCAGTCTCCCATGAAATATTTAGATCCGTAAAACGTTATATGATGATTGTCAATTTAGAAACAATAATACTTGACGAGAACAAATATCCAGGAGTTATGTGTAAATCACAATGAGGTTGGGGGGAAGGGGTTTCTTTTTTTATATTCTCTCATTTAAATTGACAATACCATTGATAATGTTTCCTGGAAGCGTATCTGTTTCTTATGGAGTATATGGATGAAAGGTTGGGATATGACTCAGAATCGTCATAATAAAAACACTGGACTTCTTTTCACTATCTTTCCATTAGTGTTTTATTGTACCCAATCCTCTCAATCATAATTTCCTTTACATGGAAAATAAAGTCAAGCACAGGTCATAATTTGTATGTGTAAATATACATACATGTATATACATATTGTGTATCTTTCTTTACTTTTTGTTATTATTTAAGTGTAGCAAATTCCTAGTGGTTCTTACAGACACTCCCCAAATTTAATTGTTCTTTATGGGGTGTGAAGATGGGATTATGAAAAAAATAAAAGGTATATATTAGCTGTGACACGCTGCATTCACAGGATAATAAATGGAAACGGTAAAGTCTTCCTTTGGGGATGACTGTCAAAACTGTAGAGATCTTGAAAGAATTTTAATGCCTCAAGATACGAGAGAGTGTATAAGAAAAACTCCTTGGTCAGTACACTATAGCAGGCAGTTAACTGACCCCCTATCTCAGAGCCTGCATTCATTTAATGTGTAGAGATGAACAGCCATAAATGTGACAAATGGTCAGAGAAGGAGGCTGAATAGAATTTTTCAAAGAAAAGGAAAGGGAAGTTGGGGAGAGTTCTATAGATCCTCAGTCTCTTTTACTCCCATTCCTTTTAAAAATATCAGTTTTGAAGTTGAAATAAAAACCAGATAACTAGATAACAGCATACTAACGTGTGCTCCCTAAGTAGACATTACTCTTAACAAAAAATAAAAGTACATTGGAAAGTATTTCTATCCCTAATGCTTTTAGGACAAGATAGATCCCCATATCTCAGCTACTAGCACCTTTTAATTTCTGAAAGAGCCACGGTTGAAAATCTTAATTAATTGTTCCATACTGCTTCAGGATCATTATGCAATGTAATAAAGGCCGTGTAATTATGAAATTTTACAGCCATTACCAAGGCTGATGGCTCGTATTTCATCCTCAGCTGGACCCGATGGCTTTTAGGCACTCGGCTCCCCTTTGATGAACTACAGACAGATCTATCAGGCCCAAACAATATCCAGGCGAGGCAGCTATAATAGCTACCTACAGATGAAGCCATAGATAAAGATAAACTATAAATCTGCACACACAAATGCAGGCACATCGCCTGGGGATGACAGAGGAGAGAGGATGAGACACTTGGGAAAGGTAGTTGCTCCCACGAAGGCCGCCTCCCGCGCTTCCTGCTTATTCCCTCCAGAGTGGGCTGGATTTCACAAAAGGCAGAGAAACCCAAGTGAACATCTCATTTATTGTCTGTATCTTGAAATCAAATGAGAGAAGGAAGGAGTGTCCATGAGCATTGTATTTAGTGCATTATTTAAAGGGTGGAAACTACTCAGATGTCCTAACATCTATTTCAGTGCTAGAAAAAAGAAAACAAAAAACAAAAAAATGGCTAGATATATGGGATTTTGTTTCCAGCACATACCACTAATATGGCAACCCAAAATAAGTACTCTGAACCAATTATATTACAGCTCATGAACATCTCTCATAGATATTAAGATTTTTAAAATAATACAAAAGAATTCAAGAACAAAAATCCATGCTGAAATGTACACAGGGAAAATAAAATCATATTCATATGCAACTAAGACATTTATAGCTCACAAGTACTGACCGATTTTGGAATGGAAGAATCCATGTAGCCTAAGAGCTGATACAACTGTTTTGCTTAACACATTGCCAACATACCGCTTTTGGAGAATTAAGCATTTCTGTAGGTCCCTTTAAATATCAAGTTAAATGTTAAAGGGTCAGCTAGGAGGTTCAACTGACCACCCTACGTGCTACGCTCCAGGGAGCATCTAGTTCAACTCTGCCTTTCAGATGAGGCAGCAAGTCACAGAGCTGATGCTCGTGGTTCTTATGATGGCGTCAGCCTTATGCTGGCTCATTTCATGACTACGAGCAGACAGCCAGTCTGTAATGTGGCTTATCCCAAAGAAAAAGCTTATCAGAGGGCCAACTGAATTCAGTCTGCAAGCTGCAATGATGGGCCACGCAGGGAAGGCAAGAAAAGGTAGGAGGATGCATGAAGGCTGAGTTGAGGTTGATGGGGGGTGAGGAGCAGAGGGATAGGGTGTATGTGTGTGTGTGTGTAAGTGGGGTAAGCATATAAAAAAGGATGCATTAAGTAATATCGGTGTAAGTGGCATTAAGTCTCCAGAAGGCACAACTTGAGATAGTTCAATAAAAGTATGGATTAAGAGTGAGAAAAACTGGCTACAGTATAATCCCACCCAGTAAGTAGCTGTGTAACCTTGAGCCAGTCACTGAATTGCCCAATTTCCCCATCTACATGAAAGGTTTCTAGACTGGATGTGGTATACTCCAGATTGAACATTCCACTGAATAACTTTGATGCTCTTTGATATGGGCAAAGGAAAGCATGGATCCAACATAAACCTTCCCTACATGAATGGACAGTCTCCGGGCCTGAATCCCTTTCTTGGCTGACTGTATCCTACCCTGCCAGTGTGATCTCACCTCCCTTTTTTTCAGATAGATGGAGGACATCAGATATACATGTTCTTGTCCTACTTCCCCTCCTCATCTGTAGTAGGACTCATTCCTAATGCCTTCCCGTGTCTCTGAGTTAGAGAGATTGTTCGTTCTTCCCAAGGAAGGCCTTCACTGTGTTCTCAATCCCATCTGCTCTGGCCACCTAGAAGATTTTCCCCCATCAATTTTCTGCTCAGTGCTTCTCCCTTTCTTGTCTTTACAAATCTCTCCTTCTCCTCATGCTCCATTCCTTCATCCTGCTCTTCTGATAAAATCTTCCCTCCACATTGGGTCCACCTCAGTAGCTAGCTTTCCGTCTTTGTCTGCATGTCTCTCCCCCTCTATCCCTGTATCTCTGCAACATCAAAATTCCTGACAAAATGGTATACAGGTACTTCTCCACTACTATTCATCCTCAGTCCACTATAGTCTGGATCGAGTCCCAGCTCTGTCATACAGTGGTCACCAATGATGACCTGTTCGGATCCTGTTTGATCTCTCTGGGCTATTAAGTCCACTGTGATACCTCTCTCCCACCCTGAAACTCCTTCCTTATCACTTGTAACACATCTTTCTCCCTGGTCTTTCTTCCTTATTTTGTGCCAATCCTTTCCACGTGATACTTTCAATAATTCTGTCTTGGCTTCTTCTCTTCCTCCTCTACCATCCCTTTATTTCTATGGATGTATCAGAACTGTATTACTAGCACCCACTTCTCCAAAAAGAGCTAGAATTTTACATTTCCAGGTCTCTACAGGTCATTCCCATCAAAATGTCTCACAATGCAACACACCTCAAAATGTCTCAAATTGAACTCATTTTCCCCTCACAACTGATTTCCAAATATATTCCCTGGAGTATTGTTAAATACTGAACAAGACAGAGTTGAAATTTTGGAGTTATCTTTGGCTCTTCTCCTACGTCCAATTTTCCCCATGAAATATCTTTTAGTTTGAACTCTTACATCGAGTCCCACTGCCCAGGTCAGTTCCTCATTATCTTCTACCCGAATTAAGTCAATGGTCTCCCAACTGAGGATTTCCCTGAAATCTTCCAGAACCATGTTAACCACATTAAGCAGAGATCACCTCTTCCCTGCTGTGATAGTTTCTCTCTGTGAGGTCCATGGAATCCTTCACCGGCAGGGCCCAATTCACCTTTCTGTCTTTTTTGGTAAGAATGATGATGATGATGATGAAAAATCTGTAAAATTCACTGAGGGCTTACGATGTGCCAGGCACCATGCTAAGCACTTCCATTTATTGAATGCCTAGTATGGGTCAGCCATTAGGAGTGCAACGAAAGACAAAGTAGGAAGCCTTTGGGGGGCTTACGTTTGGGGGTGGGGAGTAAATAAAAATATTGCAGGCAGTGATGTAATACTGCAATGGAGAAAAATGTCCACAAAACTAAGGGAGAAAATGGGCAGCAGGGTTGTGGAATGGGGAAGGAGAAGCTGCTATTGTAAGCAAGGAGTCGAGGACAGTGTCACTGATATCCGACCTCTAAGCAGAGATCTGAAGGAGGTGAGAGAGAAAGCCCTGCCTCTATCTGGGTGCCACAGACTGTGTATGTCCCTCCAAATTTCATATGTCGGAATCCTGCCCCCTGAGGTGATGGTATTAGGAGGTGGAGTGTCTGGGAGGTGATTAGGTCATGAGGGCAGACAGAGTCCTCATGGATGGAATTAGTGTCCTTATAAAAGGAAACCCAGAGAGGTGCTTTCCCCTCCTTCTCCACGTGAAGAACAGAGAGAAGGCACCATCTATGAAACAGGAATTGGGCCCTCACCAGACACGGAGTCTGTCTGCTGGCACCTTGACCTTGGACTTCTCAGCCTCCAGAACTCTGAGCAATAAATTTCTGTTGTTTATAAGCCACCCAGTCTACAATATTTTTGTTACAAGCAGCCCAAATGGACTAAGACGTGGGGGAAAAGCGTTTCAGGCAGAGGGAATGGCAAAGACACAGGCACTGAAGAAGGAGGCTTCTTGTTTTGGTTCAGAGATTGTAAAGAGGCCAGTGCTGCTGGAGAGGCGGAGTAGGGGATGGCGCTGGCCAGGGAATGGGGCAGGCATCGTCACAAAGGCTTGGCCGCATTTTGCAAACTTCTGCAACTTTTACTTTGCTTTAGATGGGAAGCCACTGGGGGCTTTGAGCAAAGAGGAGACAGGATTTGACTTGCATTTTAAAAAGTGGCTGGAAATGGAATAGGAGTAAGGCAGCCAAAGCATTTCATTCTAAAACCTTATGAAGGATACACTATTCTCTTTCCCACTTTACACGTGGGGAAACTGAGTTATAAAACTACTCCAGGTCACGTGACTAACAGTATTAGGGGTATGATTTGCACCCTGCCATCCGAGTCCCTAACCTGGAGTTTCACCACCGTGCTGCACTGTCTCTCCTCCTATATCCCACCCATCGCTATTCTTTCCGAAGCAAGCCATGCTATTTTGTATTTCTATGATTCTGATATTTTTTCACCTTTGTGTGAAATGCCTTTTCCCTTCTTCTCTGCCAGCAAATGCCTTTTAAACCATCCATATTTACAGAAATATTTTTCTGTAAGTATTTCCTTACTGACCTTAAGCAGAGTGATGCTTCCTTCGCTCCTGCTTTCTCCTCTACTACTTTGCTTTTTCTAGTATAGTACTGTGTTGACACCACTGAAGTCATTATCTCCTCTATGATATCAAACCATTTATTTATCTTTGTATCCTTAGTGCTTGGCAAATAGCAGGATTTTAATTAAAATATTGTGTGTGTGTGTGTGTGTGTGTGTGTGTGTGTGTACGCACACGCAAGCCTCCAGAGCTTGCGAGGTCTCAAGGACCTAAGTGGTCTTAATCCCTGTTTGGGGGATTAAAAAAACAAAAGACTGGTAGGAAGCAAGAGCGGTCATAGCTTGGGTAGGGGCGAAAGGCAGCAGGTCTGTAAGTAGAGCTTAAGAGTAACCAGCTAGAGCACTTCCTAGCTCCTCTCTGCTCCACCCGTTACTGTCTGTCTTTCTGCTCCAAAGGAAGTGGAAACCAGAACCTGGCAAAGCCTTTCCGCTGCTACCGTACAGCTAGAGGTGACTCAAGCATCTGAGCAATTCCTCAGGGGTAACGCAGGATGAGCCTGAGAAGCTTGAAGGGTTTGCGAGAGAAAAAGCAGCAAATGCATCCCCTGGTCTAGAAGAACATGCTAAAACCTCTTACATGGACCCTAATCATCATCCTATTCCCCAGTTTAAGACCAAGTTCCTGCTCCACATTCTTGGCTTTGAATCCCCAGCAAACCAGGACTCAATTAATAGCAATTATTTCGAGGTAACTCTGGAAAGCTAGATGTACCAGCATGATACAGTTACCAGGTGTTTATTAAGTGAAGTCGGTAAGAGTAGAGAGAACAAGCTCAGGAAAGGATTTTAGAAATTACCTTATTCAAAAGGCTCATTGAACAGGCAAGGCAGGCTGGCACTTGGATAAACAAATTCCACCATTACATTAGGCACGTCATGCCAGTTTAACAGTTACTCTGACAGTCATAGGACTTAAACAGTTGTTGTCATGATATATGTTTAAAATAGATTTTGATATAGATGCTCATTTTTCAAAGTGTAAGTCTAATTTTCCAAATGCCGTCTAGGAAATGAGGATGACATTTCTAGCTGTACAAATAAAGTCCAAATTCAGACCTTTGGAGGGATTGCTCTTATAAGGAAGGATAAAGTCAACATGGATAAATTTTGTCAAGCCACATGTGAGCATAGCTAAAAAGTGTTGGTTGACTATTTATTTAGTGAATTTGAAGAATTTTCATATATATGAGCATTTAACAAGAATGCCGTGCTTTTAGCATCACTTGAAAATATACGATTTTAATTTGGTGGATTATTAAGGATATTAGCACATAGGTGACTGCATGAGATGATACACTTGAAAGCACTATGACAGTCAGTTCCTCTCCCGCCACCTCGTTTTCTACCACCCTCCCTGACCCTTTGCTCATTCTACTCCAACCACTTGTGCCTCCTTACTATTCTTGGATCATCCAAGAACACTCCTGCCTCGGGACCTTTGCACATACTATCCCCTCCTGTCCATTTTCTGTCTCACCTACAGAATTGAAACTCCACAAGGGTAGAAGTTTTTTAGTCACTTTTGTTCATTGCTGTATCACTAGTGCTTAGCAGAGCCTCACACAGAGTACGTGCACTAGAAAATATTTGAAAAGATGAATGAAGAGATAAACGACAGGATCTCTGCACTAGCATTATATGGTGAATTTAGTAGGTTTTCAATGGAAGATGCTCAAAATATATTAGTTTCTTATTCCACCTTTGATGCAAAGAAAGACCAATCAATTTGAGATGTAAGAAATATATATGAAAGTTTTTACTTCCAACGTATTTCTTGATTCTGCTCTCTGAAGAACAGCCAAAAAAATGGTGTTATTTTAAAATTTAATTTGATTAGAAGAATACTTGAAGTGAGAAACAGGAAAAAAATCATAATTTAACAAAGAGATTTGAAACAGACCCTGTTTTCCCTTTTCTAATCATTCTAGGCAAGACTGTCTGACCACACCACATGTAGAATTTATGTACTTTAATATT
Organism: Avahi laniger; assembly: GCA_963575035.1. Taxonomy (NCBI): domain Eukaryota; kingdom Metazoa; phylum Chordata; class Mammalia; order Primates; family Indriidae; genus Avahi; species Avahi laniger. The sequence goes on along the minus strand of CAUYSK010124777.1, from coordinate 43,690 downwards.
TCTACCTTATCACATACCTCAGATAAAGGCAACTTTGTGAGCCTTCTCCCTTATTAATATTTCCCATGGAATTCAGATACTGCTATTTTCATATTCTGAAGAATCTCAGCAAAGCCAATGGACTCAGCAATTCATATATAATGAAAAGGGCATAAATTTCTATGCAGAAAAAGATTTTACAGATTATTTGTTACACATATTTTTCCTTTATTACACATTTTTAATTAGGACAAAAAGGTATAATATTAGACTCATAATTTAAACCTCTAACTGAAGACTGCATGTGGCCACAGACAAGGGACCTTATTTAATTCCTTGACTGTTCTACCTTTTATATCAAAAATTAAGTGCTCACATATTCTTCAAATGTAAAAACTCACAGGAGCAACTTGTCTGTAACAGTTGGTATCATGTTTTAATGATATTGAGTTCAAATTTTTCATTTCTAAACTCAATTTTAATATAAATAAAAATATTTGCAAGTAACTTGGCATTTAATACTTCACAGTAAAGGTGTAGATGAAATGGTGCCACATGCTAATATCTGTTTCAGTTTCTCTAGGATCAAGGCCTAGAAAATATTTGAGTAAATGAAATATCGGAGAAATAATAGCTAAAAATCAGGAGTAATTTAAAGCCAATTATATCCCAATATGAACCTTTCTTTATTGTGGTCCTTTTACTAAGGTATGTTCTTTAAACAGAATCGTTGCTGTTGTGCTTGATTAGAATTTTTCACTACTTAAAATTCAACAGTGGAATCATTTCTTAAAAAATACCAAACTACAATGAATTTGCTTTTTTTACTCCTACTGAAAACAGCCAGTTTTTCGAGATGTTTTTTTATTACCCGGGAAGATGACATTTACTAATGCGTTGAGGAGACAGGGATTCTCTTTGAGGCAGGCAACACTAATAAGAAAGATATGGTTCAATGTCCTAGGTATTCTTCCAAGTTTTATTAATTAGGTGGAAAGCCTTTCCCACTGGAATAGTGCAAGGTATTTATTAACACTTCAGCCCACAAATAGAACAAATGTACAGCAAAGGAGATAATTATTAAATACACCGATCCTTTTATCTACTTGGCAGGGACAACCGAAAAGACGGTTTCTGATTATGATCTGTTTCATGATATTTTAATTGTGCTTCTTAACCTGCTAAATTAAAAACTACAGGGCAATCTCACTTAGATCGCAGACAAAAGAGATCATATCAATTTGCAACAAAATGTATGAATGCTTCTATCTGCTTTAATTACACCAAGAACTTAACAGGCAAATTCAATAGGATCACAGAAGGATTTCGAGCTAAATGTTATCTCTTAGCCGATGGCATTATCATCTCCTGTATGTTGTTACACATTATGGAGTACGAACCTCAGTTTAATAATAAGTTTGAGAAATAATTATATTGAAGTAAGGGAGGCTTGTTCAGCTATTTCTGAGTCTGTCGGTTATTTTTGTGATTAGCTATTCTATATACCATGTTCACGAGCATAAGATGAGGGATTATATAAAGAGAAGTTACCATGACCTAAGCCTTTCTGTCTCTTAAACAGTGCTAGGATATGGATTACAAATATGTTCTTTAACTTTTATTTTGTTCTGTGTTTATAATCATTTTTAAACCAAAACTCTTCCAGAATTCCTCTCAGCCAAACTTTCAGTATTTCTCAAATAGTCCATTTATCTATATCCTAAAAACCCTAAGGCTGAGTCTTCTTGTGCTTCCCTGAGTGTGATCACACAAGAGTTCCCTGGGAGCTTCGGCTACTAAGGATTTGGGATTTTCATTTTGGCCACACTTTGGGAGCCTAATCCAAGCCAATTTCCTGGTAATGAGTTGATCTAAAATGTTTTCTTTGGTGAGTCTTCATGAACTGGAGTATACTACATTCTGTGGGTGTAAGAGGTGTGTGTGTATGTGTATGACAAAGAGAGAATGGGAAAGTGAGCAAGTGAGTGAGAGAGTGAGAAAGAGAGAAATTTCTGATTCTACTACTAATCCTGGGTGATCAATTCCTTTCCTTTCTATTTGACTTACATCTTTTCTAATGCTCACATCCTGTTGACCTCCATTTTTTCTCCTTATTGAACTGCTTTCTTTCCTCCTCCCAGATATGGGACTTCTTATTTAATCACTTCAATAGGAGTCAGCCTTTTTTCTCTCTTGGAGGAATAAAAGAATGCACTTCTTTTTGATTCCTTATAAAGTAACTCTTAAAAACTAGTGATAGCTTTTAAATACAAATATAAATGGGACGTCAACATGAGATTATGCAACAGAGAGCCACATCCCAGCAAGAGTGGATGATGCATCACATATACCCCTAGAGTTTTCTATCAGGTCTCTTAGCGTAAGAGGGAGAACGAAGAGATAGCCATACAAAAGCTTATACTTCAGTAAAATTCAGAAAGCTACTGTTTTCCCACTCTGAGTTAAGATATCTTATAGCATTTATTACATATAGACCTCTAATTGTGCTTTAGATCTTTGTTTTTTAAACTTTCAAATTTTTATACTCATTTACCAAGTAGATTTAAACTTTTTAATGACCAAGGCTGTGTTTTAAAACACTGCATTCCATACAAAAATTTCTCAATAATATTGGAGGACTGAATTTTTATTCTATCTACCTATCTATTCATTTACAAAGGTAGCCCTTGTTCCACATTATGTATGGACAATATAGTGTTGCATATTTCATGCATGAAAAATCCCACTTTGATTTGCACTGGTTTTAATTCAATGTTTATTTGCATTCAAGTTTTCCTCAATTAAGGGTACTACTCACTACCTTCCCTTACCTCCAGCAGATAGCATTTGGAAATATATGGCAGTGTTTTTGAACTAGGGCTTTTAGTGGGAGAACCAAAGAATGCTGAAAATCCTGCAAAACAAAGACTTTTCCACTTAAAATGGCAATAGCATCCCATCGAAAAACACTGTGGTTAAGTGCACTGAAGAAATAAAACTGGAAATTGAGTATACAGTTGCCGAGTGCAACAATGCACCTGGGACCATCTTCAAATCACTGACAAGATAGTGTGTTCTGAAATTGACCAAAGCACACTGATATCCTTCCACCAAATCTGTGGAACTACACTATTTTTCAGGTTGTAGTATTGTTTCCAAATCTGCCTTCAAGGCTATCATTATATATTGTTTTATCTGGAATTTTTTTGAAGGTCTCTATCAGCATTTAAAAAAAAAAGTTTGGGTGGCTGGGCACGGTGGCTCATGCCTGTAATCCTAGCACTCTGGGAGGCCGAGGCGGGCGGGGGTCGTTTGAGCTCAGGAGTTCAAAACCAGCCTGAGCAAGAGCAAGACCCCATCTCTACTAAAAATAGAAAAGAAATTGGCCAAACAACTAAGAATAGAAAAAATTAGCCGGGCATGGCGGCACATGCCTGTAGTCCCAGCTACTTGAGAGGCTGAGGCAGGAGGATCGCTTGAGCCCAGGACTTCGAGGTTGCTGTGAGCTAGGCTGACGCCACAGCACTTGCCCCAGGCAAGAGAGTGAGACTCTGTCCCCCCAAAAAAAAAAAAAAAAAAAAAAGTTTGAGGAAAAATATATTTTATTCTTTTGCAAAGGCATCTAAGAAATTTCTTCCATGCCTCTCCTAATCCCTGACATCTCCTGAAGAGTAAAGAACTACCTGTCTTAAATCCCAAGGTTGAAGGATCATCTTGGCAACACAGGATTATATCACACTAAGATTGCCAGCAAGCTTCCAATTTTTATTATCTCAATATTCATGTCTAATTGTCGCTTATTGCAGGCTTACCACTAAAATTTGGATTAGAATACATGGTATTTCAACATGTATTATATCACTATTATTTTATGCATTTCCATTGCTTCATTATCAAAACCATGGTTACATTGGCAGTGTAGTCTCTCAGTCTATTGAACAGGAAAATAGTGCCCAACATCAGACGAAGAGTGTTGTAACACCATTCTAAATTTTGCAGGGTTCTCTTTCTATTTAACATCATAGTGACAAGTAAAGTTACTTATGTATCTTTTTAAGAGATAGTTAAAAAAATACAAAGAAGAGATTATATTACCTTTTTGTGCTTATGTTCAATAATGATAAAAATCAAAAAATCTTTTATTTCAAACATCAAATTAATACTTAATAACTTGAATTCACATATGTTGCAAAATGTGAGTAGAAATTACTCCAGTGATACTATTCAGCAGACAAATGTACATAGTCAACTATGTGCACTTGGAAAAAACCACTCCATCTCTAGGTTTCAAAATCAATGATGTTTTGTCCTCATCTGAACAAAATAGGAGGGTGACTATAACAACTTAACAAGGATGTTGTAGGTATCAAATGCAAGTGAACATCAAATTCATGTGGAATCATTTTATAATTTGAACATTGTGCATATGATAATCGTCATTATTTTTTCATTAATAGTAATAATTCATAACTATAAAGGAAAGATACATTTCACAGAGGTGAGTTTCATTATATAAAACTCCAAAACAGTTTTTTAAAGATTTTAGTCATCCTGGTTAGATTCCTTAAAATAATTACATATTTCTCAGTCTTCCTAAACTAAGTCTATTTAAAACATATTTTTCTGATGGCTCAGAATAAGCATAATATCAGGAACCATCAGGAAATCCAGGCTTGCACTGAGATGCACTCCGAGGTTACTGAAAACTTTGGGGGCACCCAAACCCATATTACATAGCCTCCAGTGCTAAGCCTCTTAGTACTTGATCTGCATTTTATATTTTTTTTTCATGTAGACTCTCTCACTTTCAGTTGCTGTCCATGGGAGTCCCTTTAGCACCAATCTCCCTGAAATTTGCTGTAGATTTGGAAAAGAGTCAAGCTAGTTAGAATGGTATATAGAAAGAGTTCAAAGAGACTATGAATGAAGGGCTGAGGAACCCTATCACAGATATAATGCCTTTTCAGGTAACCCAGAAAACAATTTTCTGTTTTAACAATGCTATAGGAAGTTGGAGTTGTTCAAAATCTGATATAATATTATCCCTAGATGGAGAGAAACTGAGTTGAAGGATAGTGACATAAAATAGACCTAAATGAAATTTTCTGTGCAAAAATATGGTTTTATGTTTTTCCCTTAAATGATTAGAAAAGCAATTTAAGAATTAGAAAATGCCAGAAGAGCTGAATTATATAGCCTCCTATGTGTCTGCAAATAATTGTCATAGTATTTATGCACTATAACATATTATGTATAACGATTTCATGTAAACTTTATAAAAATCATTATCAAGCTTGAGACATACCCACGCCAATGCATGAATTCTAAGAATGTCCATGTTAACATTAATGTTTAGAGTTATTCTGATGCAATTTGAGTTTATAGAAAAGATTTGTCAAAAATTCAAATGTTTTAAAATATATATATAGCATTTATCTGAGTATTTAAAACATTTATTACTTATTGTTTGTAAATTTTTATGAAAATTTATATCCAAATGAGAAAATGTTTCTGTTTGATGAAACATTTATATTTAAATGTTTGTTAAAATGCATTTTGCTTACTTAACGTGCTACTATGGCTCCTTTCTTACCATTATGTGTGAGTAATTAGCCACATAGCAAATTATCTCCTATGAAATTTCCAAGAAAAGTCTTAATTCAAATGTGCCATAGCCACTTGTAAGAGTTCACTATTCTTTCAGTTTTATTTTTAAATATCAAAGATAAAACTTACTGCTTGGCTACAAAGTGCTGGTCCAAAGACACCCTGGCTGCCCCCAAAATATTTATTGATCTTGATAAAAGTGGCTTCTTATCAAGTGAGGTCATAGACATGATAGTAAAGCTACTATATTTATTAATGTATATGATTTTGAAAATGGAATAATAAACTCAAAGAACTCAGAAGTATGATAGTTTAAGACAGGTTTTTCAACCTCAGCACAACTGACATAATTCTTTGTTGAGAGCGGGAGGTAGGAGATTCTCCTGCGTTGTAGACTGGTTAGCAATTCCTGGCCTCTGTCCACCAGATGTCCATCTTCCCTCCCCCCAGCTGTGATAATCAAAATGTCTCTAGACATTTCCAAACGTTCCCAAACCTCCCTATGAGGCTAAATTTCCCTAGGTGGGAACCACTGGCTAAGAATGACATACAATATCTTTCCTTCCTAAATGAATTATTAGTTTAATGCTCGATTGCCACTGTCTTGAAATTCTTAGCAATTTTTTAACAAAGGGATCTGTATTTTCATTTTGTAGTGGACCCTGCTAATTATTCAGCCAGTCCTACAATAATTACCAAGTTAACATTATTAGAGGCATCAGTGAAATCTATGTTTTGCCAGCAAAAGGTTTTGAGATCCTGTCCTGCTTCTTAAAAAAAAAAAAAATAATAATCAGGTTGGAACTTAAAAAAAAAAAAAAATCAGGACTAGTCTATACAAGTAATTTGGGTTAGTATAGTGAATAAAGATCAAGGTTTAGAATCCAACAAACTTAAATTTAAATATCACTTCTACTATCTTATCAGCTTTGGGATCTCAGGCATGTTGTTTAACTTCTCTAAGTTTCAATTTTCTCACTTATAAAATAGAGTCAGAGATGATCCTTAAGCATGGGATTGTGTTGAAGATTGAGATAATGCACATAAAGCAGTAAGTACCAGGACTGTCACCTAGTAAGAGCTCAATGAATGTAGCTTGGTGATGATGATGACGTTGCCAAAATCCACTCTGGACTGGGGGAAAATAAAATTCAACCTCAAAAGCTTCATCATACACTTTTTGAAGGCAGATTTCTAGTTCAGAGTTCAGTCTCTTAGGTTGAATTACTGACCAGTTTTTTCCGAATCACTACTAATAAAAAAAAAAGTGTCCATTCTAAATTTTAAAAATGCTATCAAGTGCTTAAAACCTGGCCCTCAATTCACACACCCAGGTCCAAGTGTCCGCAGGAACACATCTGAATGGGGCTGCACATGCGTGCTGACATCACCCTGCCGATGGTGTAAGCATGTGTGTTAATACATTTCATACATTAAAGATGTAAATTTTATTCTTCAAGCTGAAAGCCAGGTGATTAATTCTCATAGCATAGTGATCAATTGGTGCAGATGCTCCACCTGTATTAATGTTTGTTTTTGTGCGCGTTAGTAGCAGGAGTACACCAATAACACAGGTGTCTGACACAGAGCTGTGCGACATTTCCGTTAGCCGGCAAACACAGAGATCAGTAGTTAGGTTGCACGCAGCACTGCCAATTTTTTCAATTAGACCCATTATTGATTTGATGAAAAAGCAAATTAAACATACCATGGTGGTATGTAAATTGGTTAGAGAGAGCATAAGGTTCTGGTACAAAGCTTCAAAGGCATGAGCTAGCTATATGGCTTTCATCAGCTGTAACTCATAGGGGTTCCTGGCAATTGCCGCTATATATGGGGTTCCTCGAGCTACACGGGCTGGCTGGCAAAACAATCACCTGGAAAGACCGGGGCTGTAAGTTAAAAATTCACAACAGTTTTGCAGAAAGGAAAAGAATGCTGGAAATCTAACTTCCAATGGATAGGGAGAAAAGAAGAAATGCAAAAGCAGCACAAAATCATTTCCATAGAGTGAAGGCTCATTTTGCCAGCCCAGATGTATGCCATGTGGAGTGAATCCAACAGGCAAACACACGTGACATTTAAGAAGTTGATTATGCTGATCCGAAAAGTTGTCTTGACCATTACCTACCTCAAGCTATTGCATGTTCTCATTGTCTAAATTTGAAACGTCTAGGCTTTGCCTATAATCAGAGTCTAATCCAACTGTTATAATTACTTAAAATTTGAAAGAATGTTCCTCATTCTTCAATGAAGAATGTTCTTCAGTTCTGTGAACAGATAAGGCAAAGGTATTGAAAATGGATCTGTTTATCCCATACTACGGGTTTCATTAAAAGAAAGAAGCTAATAATTTAAACTTCCGCTTGATAAACTCCCTATAAATTTATTTTCACTGGATTACTATGTGTCATGCAAATCTAGCCGAGATGTCGTCTTTTTCAAGAAGCCTACTCTGATTCCAAAAGTTACAGTTCCCACTGTTTGTGCACCCATAGAAGGCTGTGCTGCTCTATCGACGCATGTAGCACACTGTGTTATAATTGCCTCTTTGCTTTTATTCTCAACAGAGTCTAAGCTTTAATACAGTGTGACCACATCTGGACTGTGTTGTTGTATTCCACTGCCTGGCAGAGTTATTGGCATAAAGGTCCCCAATACATTGAAAATAAATAACTGAATAGAGCAGTGAAAATTTTCATTTTTTCAACTTGAAATGAGAGTTTTTATTAAGTAATCTTCCAAAGATTTTTCTTTTCTCACTGCAAATAAGGGGCCTAGTAGGCCAAAGGATTTGCATTGCCAAACGTTAAGCTCTAGATTTTAACTATATAGATACATGACAAATCTGTCAAGACAAACTGGAATCTCTCAATGATTATTTGAAGTGCCACCAAAATAAGTAGCAGGAGCACCAAGGTCATATAAATCTGTTCTTCACATCCTATTTAGCAGCTTACACTGGAGAAGGCAAACAACTTTTGCAGAGAAGAAAGGGAGAGAACAAAAGTGATGTCGGTAACTAGGCAAGACTAAGATGAAAAAAGAAAAATCCAAGAAATTTTAAATATCAGATCAATGACTCAAAAGAACTTCTTATATCAGAACTCAGAAAAAAAGAAACAGACAAGAGAAAAATATTGGGACAGGAGGGAAAAGTATGACTATAGATTGCACTGAGATAATCAAACAGAACTAAGAGATGTTGGGGAGGGCCCTCCACTTGTGACAGGGCCATTTCTGCAAATAAACAAATAAATAAATAGAAGGGCAAGCGTCACAGCTCATCGGCAGATATTGAGTTGCCAAGTGAGCAAATTAGGGAAAAGACATTCGGATCAGATATTCCAACCAAACAATCACATTTCTTATCCTTTGAATTATAACATCTCTTATGTGTCAAGATTTCACTATGTGCCAAAAATTAACACATTGTTTCTTCCCTGACCACACAGGGCACTGCATACATGCCTGTCTTCATAGAGAATGGCTGAGATCAAAAGAATATGTTGCCCAAACAGAGGCTCTAAAATGTGAAACTCAGAAAAATAAAGTTTTTGTTCACTTTCCTCCGCTGAGGGGAACTATTCCATCAAATTATATGAGGATGGCATAAATCATCTGAAGAGTTCTTGATTGTTTTTGTTTTTCTTTATTTTTACACTTGTGAGTTCATTTTTTTAAAAATAGGAAATGTAGAAGATTGGAGCTGGCACTGCCAGCAGTTTCTGACGGGAGAGAGCATATGTTTTCCGTCATGTTGGCATCTGACTGCACAGCCGTGCGGAAGTCAGTTCAAGTCCTTACATCAAAGTTTGCTTGCCATTGTGGGGATGTTGTTAGAAGTTGAAAAAAAGCAATGTCCATTTGAAGCTTGTCTGTGAACTTTGCATGAACCGCTAGGAATAATGTAGTGTGATGACAAGCCAGTTATACCTTCCACTAAATTTGCTGTCTGGAATGAACTGAAATAGTGTTTGGTTTGTGTAATTACGTCCATCTATCTTTATATTCCAGCGGCATATCGCAAATTGAAAATACTAAAAATTGACTGTTGGTTCTGATATTTAATGATTGCCAAAGACAAGACGATGATTTATTGGTTACTTACCGATGTGACACATTTGCATCTTATTAGACGGAGATTACTATTCCTTAAAATGCGGACGAGGCCTGATCATGTCTGATGGATTGATTTGATTTGCAAATGTAATCAAACTAATAAGAGGGAAAAAATGAGCAATAATGCCTTGTTTTTCAACTGGCAATCACTCCGCTGCCAACAAGGCTGATATCCCTGACTAAGCAGCCTTTACACAGTCTTCCTGTCGCCTCAAATAAACAAAGGGATGCTAAGAGCTTGATAAGAGGATAACAAGCCAAGTATGGATGCAACATAGAGCCCACACCTCTGAACTGTGCTGTTGCGGAGACAACAAAAGTCAACGGCAGGAGATGTAACACGACCTCAATGATACTGAGAAAAATGATAGTTGTAATCAGCTCTATATCCCAATATCAAGTCATGGTAAATGAAGAACCTTTTCTTAAAGTAGAAATACTGCCACCCTCCCCAGTGGAGTCAAAAGTCTCTGTTCATAAAAGGACTTCGTTCCTGGGGTAGTCTAACGATTTAAAATCCAAATGGTTTCAGAACAACTGCACATACAGGATTTGAAAACTACATAAAAGCTCTTTCAGGCAGATGCTGGCTCTCAAGTTAGTCGACAGAATATCGCAGATATTCAGAACACAGGAAGGAAGAGCTGTAGAGTGGTAAACATTGAAATAGTGGGCCAGGAGACATGGTTGACCTCTGAATTAGATCACTCAAAACATTTCTTCAAGACTCTTGAACATGTGAGACAGAAAAATTAAAATCATGATCCCGAATGAGTTGCAAAGTGACATTCTCAAAATAAAACTTCAAAAAGTATTTTGATAATATATAAACTATGCATCACAGGTGTAAATGATACAGTTTCCTAAGAGTAGTAGCTTTAGTAAAGCCCATCATATAGTAGGCTTTTGATACATATTTGTTTAGTGCATGAATGAATAGGCATTCGCTTGCTACAAAAATATATTACACTTGGTATTTTTGCTGGGGAAGTGAATATTACCATGTGTTTAGGAAAATGTCAAACTGAATTTATAAAGCATATTACCATGTTCAGATATCTCAAAAAATATCCGAGTTGATGTTTTGAGATAACCCAACCACCCTTTCTCAGCCCATACAAAATGTATTCAACCATACCAATATAGTACCGTCACGTTCAAATTAAATAATAATTCTATTCCAACTATAAAAAATTGCCTTGGCAGTTTGAGTTAAAGTTTCAGGGCAAACACAGATATGTTAAAATCCTCGCTGAGTGTAATGGGTCAGATAACTGAACAGGTTAATTAAAACCCAAGGATTATTCATAAGCTAATTTTAATCGAATGTTATACACTGATCTGTCAGAAACAGTGTTTTTTTCCTCAAAAGAATCATCAGTGCTTACTTGGTAAATATGTTCAAAGATGCTATATAAGTAAGGCACACCTCATGAATTCATGTTATTTTATCCTTCTGTTGTCTAGACTACTTAGTTCTGCATCAAGATTTTTGGTAGTTCTTCCATCAACCGAACTCTTGGCCACTTTGGGCTGTGGGCCATGTTTCCCAATCTCAAACTTCAGTCAGGGGTATCTCTCTGCTACATCTCCCTGTATGAAATAAAAGTATTCCGAGCCATATCTACAAATTAATAATCCTTCAGAAAGGGGTTTGATCTGATATATCCAGATAATATACCCAGGCTATATGAAAGAATAACATGGGTGTTTTGTTGATAATTTGTGATATATAATTGTTAAAATAAACCAGAATAACTTTTCTGTAACCTTTTCCCTGGTGTTAATCTATTTTCAAGAAATATCATATATTGTCCACATAAATATATGTATATAACACAATTTGATATAATACAGAAAAAATTAAGATGATAATTGCTAATATCTAATACTATCCATAAGCATGTATATTCTGTTCTGAAAAACTGTTGTGTCATTTTTAAAAGCTTTGGGGAAATCTATCCATAAAGCACTTTACAATAATACCAATTTACAGAAATAAATCTGAAAAACTTGACTTATTCCATGTTTTTCCCACAAAAGGTGAATCTGAGAAACAGTACTGCTGAAACAGCCTTTGGGAGGGTATTCCTCTTTTAGGTGTACAAATCTGTTCTGAGGACATCCTGCCACTGGGCTCTGCCACGACACAGAGAGATCACAAGAATAAGAGCAGCTTCAGGTTTTTTGTTTTTGTTTCTCCTAAAGTGCTGACCACATCAGGAGTGAGTGAGTTTCTCCAGGAACCCACAGCTGCTCCTTCTCCCTCTCTCCCTCTGCAGCCTGGGCCACCATGTGCCCTGGCACAAACGTGCTGACTGGCGGAGGGGGCCCAGCACTTCAGGTAATTAATTCTTTCCTAATGTAGGTTAAGCAGGTGTGAAGCCTCCCTCATACAGAGAGGAGGTGGCTGCTCTTTGGAGACACCCCTAGAATTACCGTATTTAATTGGGCTCAGATGATTCTCTGAAACTGGATAGGCTGTGTTGCTGACCCGGGCATTCAGCTACCAACTTGCTTAAACTGAATCCAGTCAAAGAAACTGGTCCTTTCCCCTTCTTGATTTTATAATATTAACAATTTGTGGTTAGGACCTAACGCCCATTCTGGCAATGAAAATATAATTTCCTTGCTGGAAATAAAGTTATGTGATTAACAGAGACTGGTAAAATTTCAGGATTAACTAAATCAAACTGACTATAGCTCTTAGAATTACCAACGGGTTGGATTTATCCACTATATTTTTTTCCTTACCAAAGTACAATGAATTAGTACTTTTTAATGCATATAAAAAGAATATTGAACTGTACCATAAGAGATCCAAGTGTACAGCAAAAGCTGACACAAAGCCCTTACTCAGAGTTTATATACTTTGTACATTGTCATTCCTGACACTTGCTAAAGAAAAAAAATAATCTGGCAAAAATTAATAAAAAAGATAAAAGTTGTGGAGTACTCCAGGCAAAAAAAATCATAGTATTTTTTCGGGGAAAGAAAGAGGAAATTTTTCTTTTTAAGAGAAATGTCAAGGTATTTATAAACAAATAGAGGTGTTATGTTCATTTACCATACAACAAACTGCTTAGAAGGTTTTTGTCAATTAAAGTGATTTTGGCAGGTTAAATGGGTTCTTCTAATTGAATTCTTCTAATTGAGGTCACTTATGCAGGTTGAAAATTGGCCTGAACTGGGAGGAAGCAGCGTGAGTTTAGCGAAATAATGTGCCTATCAGTGCGTTGTGCTGTGGACATCTCCCGTACAGTGTTAAGGTATTATCTGATTTGTAAAATGCCATTGATATGGATAACTCGGGTCACTTCTGATGTCAGTTAGTACAGCTTTCTCATTAGATGTGTTGAAAATTCAAGGAAAGAGAAGAAGAAGGAGGTATAGTTAAAGGAACAATAGTTCCTCGACTCTATCTCTGTGGCCCCTTGCTGTGGTTAATGAGGAAAATTCATCCTGCACAAGAAAGAGGAAAATGAACAGCAAATTCCAGCTGTTCCTTTCACCTTGCTCTACTTTCACTACTGGGATAATCCCTCAACAGAGGCGACACAACAGTCTATTAGATCTCTGTATCAAAAAGTACTTCCCGATATTCCTCACACCTTTCATTCCTCCCCAAGTGCCCGTATTGAGTTGAGTTCGACTCCCCTTCTCTTTTCTTTATCCACATCAGCACCATTTCCTTCTACACATCAAAACCACACTTTGCGTCTTGAACCTGGTGGTTACTTATTCACTGAACCTTGGTCTAACAAGGAGGTAGGCTGACTGAGTCACATAAAAACACAGCCAAAGCTGACATTCTTGGAGGGGGAAAGCATACAGCAAAGTTACATGGCTTTTAGGTTTGTGATTCAAAATTATTTCAAATTCTCCTAATAGTGACGAAAAACCCCATTCTTTAACACAAACACACACACACACACACACACACACACACTACTGCAACTAATCCTATTAGCACTATCAAGTTAACCATTATATTTTGTGTAAGATGACTTGAACATTTCTCTTCCAAAGTAATTAGGTTAATTTCTAGCTTTCACTAATTTTGATACCAAACCTGGATTATGCAGCTATTTTAATCTACAAAATACAATATATCATACCAGAAATTATGAGTTCAGCTAAGTAATATTTGCACTCTCTTAAATAGTTAAAACAATTTTTTTAAGAAATCACTTCTCTATGTGCTTAAAAAGTGCTTTTAAATTACTCTGTATTCTATCAAAAACTGTTTTTCTGATGCTTGAAGTCTCCAGCTGCCACACAATTTATATCTCTTTCCTTTTGCTCTTTGTTTTTCAGCCATTTTCCCTGAATGTCAAAGTCAATTTAGTGCATTTCACTTTGCTGAATAAATCAGAGGCGAAATCCTTGCTAAAAGTGAAAATTTGATTTGCTAAAAGGAGCTTAGGGCAACTATTAATCAATATATCCAGAGTGTCAAAGCCAAGGCCAGGATAGACACGCATTCATTTGGAGATTGGCTGAGGCAGATAAAGGGGGACACGGGGGAAAAAGTGCAACCAGCCCAATGAAGGGAGGTGGGATTAGGGTTGGAGAGAGGGTCAAAACAGAGCACAGGGAAAGCAAAAAATGCCTTGCGTCGTGTTCTGCACTCCTCCCCCGGTTTTTCTTTTAGAGATGGAAAAAGCTATCTTAATCAAGCATTTCAGCATATATGGATTACACTAATTATGCCTGCTTTTATAAACAGTTTTCTCATCAGACCCAAAAGGCTTTCTCTCAAAAGCCTCGAAAAGGACCTAAAAGTCAGAGGTAACATCTCCAATTAACAAAAATAGAATCACAGGAAAAGAGGATGTGACCTGGGCCAGGTCTATAGGATGCGGACATTTTCAGAATCCTTCAGTAAGTTTCAGGCTATTTCAGGCTTCTGAAAGATTATAATGTATAGTGAACTGAATCATTGGACTCATCCTGTTACTTTATCATTCAAAGAGCTTAGCAATCAGTATGAACTTGTCTGAAAATGATAATATATTTGAGGACACAGTACATGTAGAAATCCCCAACACTCAGGCATGTAACTTCATTATTTTCAAAAGTATTTCAAAATCTTTCTCTATGTAAGTTGACTCAAAAGTTCTAATTTTTATCTTTTCCAAATGCAGTTCAAATCAAGTCACTCTCCGTTAAAAATTTCAATGGTGCCCCACTGCTGTCAGTATAAAATTTATTTTCCTTAGCATGAAATTCAAGGTTTTCCATCAAGGGCCCCTTGCCGATGTCTCCAGCCTCAAGTCACATCTTCTGCCCATCCTCCACCTTTCGTGTTTCCATATAATTCCATGGGAGAACACTACCATAGCCCTCATCATTCAGTTACAGTTGTGAGTTCACCTTTGTGAATCATCCACCACACTGTGAAGATCTTAAAAGCAGATCCTGTGCTGTATTCATGTGTATAGTATCCTTAGTGCACAGCCCTGATGCAGAGCTCATCAAATGCTTATGGAAGGAAGGAAAGAAGGAGGGAGGAAGAAATTGATTCAATGCTGAGTGGTCAAGAGCTAATCTTTTTAATATGATTGTAAGTCTTTCACGATTACTCCCTTCTGCTCCGATTTACCTATAACTTTCAATCAAATTCAATACCCAGTGATCTGAACACAAAGAGGAGGAGTGTCCAATCTTAGCAACCAATCATTTAAGGACTTCTCCAACTCCTCACACGAGTAGCTTAACTCGTTTCACTAAAATTTGTGATCAGGGATGTCGAGGGTACACTACTGATCATTCACCTTTTTATTCACTCAAAGATGGGTCATACATTCTCTTTTTTATTAACTCTCCTTCCCTTTAACCATTCATTCTGTAAATGTATAGATGAGATTTAAAGACAGGGCAAATATGTTATATTTGCCTTAACTTATGCAGACAGGTAATCTGGAACAAATGACAAAGAACAAGGAAGATGCAGACAAAGAGTGGAAAGGAGGACATAAAGCAGCTACTGGTAAAAATTCATTTAAGTTATGTACAACATGGGTCTAAGTAACAGTACCAGCAGTGTGAGTCAAAGTTCCTGACTCTCACGTTTGCTTATCTATAAAGCGGGACTGACAAGAGTAAAACCTACCTATGGAATTGTTGTGGATATAAAATAAAAGTTTGTAAAGGTGCTTTGTAAGCAATAAAGAACTATGTAAATGTTAGTTACTTTTATTAAAGTTTACTCTCATGAAAAAGAATAAAGCTGAATAATTCAGGTCTGGAACTAATAAAGTTATAAACCAAAGAGATTATCACAAATATATATATGTATATTTCTTTATGCGGACATAGATACATGATTCAGGGTAGGTACCGTATCACATTTATCTTTTAAATTTCCTGCAGTACTCAGTGTAGTGTTAGGTAATGGCAGACACTCAGATACTTAAGCAGTATTCTAATGATTATTATAAAATTCTGCTTCCGCTGTGGTCAGAGGTATACAATGGCGTGGCTATGTATAGATGGCAAATATATTTTGGCGATGCCTAGTAATAAGTAGAAGTAATGCTGGAATAAAGGTCACATGAGCACAGGAAATTCAGCATGATGACAGAACTGGGTATAAGCTCAAAAGAATGGCACTGAGTGGCGAGGTTAGGTCTCTGTGAGCATCTTTAACAATCTTTGCATGTCTCTTGAACTGGATCTCCGCCTACGAAAATTTGCCCCTTCCCTGTTGGTCTACTTTTTTTTTTTTTTTCCTAGCAAGGGTAGCTGCAGAAAATGAAGGAATCCTTGGGTGGTACTCCAGATTATTTTTTTCAGAACGTATTTTCCAACTTACTGGTTTCTATTTTTATATTACAGTTATGACTTCAGAAACTCTATTAAAACTGATAAACTTTCCATTATTTTGGAAATTTGACCAAGAAGGACAGACTAGATTATTTAGACTCCAATGGTCCTTCCCACTTAGGACAAAATGATGACAATATCCGTACAATGATTTTCCTGGTTACATAAGCTCCCTCCTCTATTAAAATTGATGGTTGTTCTGGATATTTTTTAAAATGGCTTTTATGAATACTAACTTTTTGGATCACTTGTTTTTAATTGCAATAAAATGATAATCTATGTGCAGTACCTTGGAAATAAAAATGAACACTGAATGCTTTACAATTATTTAGATCATGCTTGATAACTTGAAAATTAATTATACATATATACAATTCACATGTGTATTTTTTTTTCCTTATTTGATTTTCATAGTATAACTGATGGTAAGAGTAGTTAAGTAACTTAGAAAAAATTACTCAACTACAGATCAGGTTTTCTAATTTTACTCTCAGAATTATTCTTATTAAGCACAGCTACAGGTATACAGGTATACAACCATCAGGCACATTAAATATAACACCCAAATATTTCATAATTGAATATTCTTATAATTTAAACAGTCTTATTAAGTGCCAGGGCTTTGGGTCTTACCTTTAACTCTCCTCCACTTAACTAAAAGTCTTAACTACTTCGCAGTTCTAAAACCATTAAGTTACATACACAAAAGAAAGATTAATCCTGAGAAAAGAAGCCGCCCTTGCTTTAATTCATTCATAGCAAAGTACAAATGACAGCTACGTGCAAATTTAGTTATGGGATAGGATAGAGAGTGGGTACTCAGAGGCAATTAACTGTTTTGTGCTATTCATATTTCTAATAAACTAATCAATAAACATTGATCAAGTGCCAATGATACAGATTCAAAACAGAGTATTAGGTACTACTTACATGTGATATAATGCATTCTTATTCAATCATGACCTGTTTCCTATACATCGAGCCATACCTGCATGTACGTGTGTGTGTATATATGTATATATAAACTATATATAATATTAACATATGTGTGTATATATTAATATATATTTATTTATTTAGATACTCTGTTGCCCAGGCTAGAATACAGTGGTGTCATCATAGCTCACTGTAACCTCAGACTCCTGGGCTCAAGCAATCCTCCTGCCTCATCCTCCCAAGTAGCTGGGATTACAGATGTGTGTCACCATGCCCAGCTAATTTTTATATTTTTTGTAGAAATGGGGTCCAAATCTTGCTCAAGCTGATCCTGAACTTCTGTGCTCAAGCAATCCTCCTGCCTTACCCTCCCAAATTGCCAGGATTATAGGCATGACCCACCAGGCCCGGTCTATACATGGAAACATATTTTTTGTTACAAATGGAAACATAATCTTACAGTAATTATTTCTGCCACTTTTTGCGTGTGCTTTTGCAGGTATCTCAATCTCTCAATGGTGCTACCAGTTTAAGATACCCACCAATACCCAGTAATGAATATTTTAAAAATGAAACCTCCACAACTTTGATTGTAGGATAATATAATCTTAAAAAGTGATTTCTATATAAAATTTGTTAGAACAATACATATATCTTCAAACATACTGAATATTTATTGTATCATTAACAATAAATATTCAAACATTCTTGGATACTCTTTTCCAAAACTTATACCCTAAATGGAGAAACAGTTTATTCGTATTCATTACAGATTTCTGCCATTGCTGGAAAAGTCTAAATACTTTTAAGAAAATTATAAGAAGTGAAGTTAATTAGCAACTTTTGATATATTCTCCTAACTGAATGTTTTTACAAAAAATGTTTCAGGATATATGGAAAATGTTGGTTTCTATAATTTAGATTTTGTTTCGTAACATGAATAAATATACTTAAAGATTATTTGATCACATGAACTCCTAGTGTGGTTTTCTTTCAGAGCTTAATATCTCTTGCCTCCACTTGGTAGGAAGAAAAATTAGGGTTCTTTTTTCTGTTTGCTATCATTACAATAGATATTTTAAAAATGTGACTAAGAGGCCCCCAAACTTGAGCGAAGTCCTCCTTCTTTAATAGGTAATTGTTTAATTTGTCACGTTAAAAATAAACAAGCTGACTTGAAAGTTTGCCATGTTGAAAAAGGAAAAATTTTTCTAAAATGCATTCATTCACTTAATTGTTAAAATACCTTTCTGTTCTTTTACAGTAAGTTGTCTAGCAAGATCCATAAATATATTTAAGCCACTTATATAGGTCAGCTAATATGGGTTATGCTTTTTTAAGCACCGTCTGACTAAGCACATTCTACGTTTTGCTAACAAAGCTACGGTACATAATAATATTTTAATCAACCACAAAGAACAATAATAGATCTGACTGTTGGACTGATAATTGTCTTATCACACCCTGTGAAACCTAGCTCTAATATTTGACGGGGCCTCCATTACTTGGCAACCAATTCTAAAAAAGGCCAACAATGGAGAGAGAATGAAGTGGAGTGTGCAGTACCTCCGTATCTACATAAAAGAGATTAGAGGCGACAGCGTTCCATTTTACAGCTCAATCATATTGTGTTAGCATGCGCTTATCCGAGCGCGGACGAAATTGAAAGAGAAATAAAAAAGAGTCAGGCAGATAGGAACCAGAAAAGCGAGGCATGAGCAATTTCCAAGGATATAAAAGGATGCTAATGGCTGGGCCCTGTCATTCTTAAAAAGGGCCATTAGGGCACCATCATCTGTTCTTGTGCCCTTATGCTCCTCCAACTAAAGTCAAGCATTTTCTAAAGCCCTGTATGATCTTTTTTCTTCTATAGATAAAGTATGGTCATGTTTCATAACAACACACTTTCCCATTTATATGATTTATTAATGTAAGTCAACTAATTCTATTCACTGATAAAAAAAAATCCCACCCCATAAGTATTTTTTCAATGTTTTCTTTTGTTGAATTTTTCACTTTTTTATATAGCAAAAGCAAGTGTACAAAAGTACGTTTGAAGCAGTGCAGAAAAGCTACTGATCTTATCTTAGATGCTAAACTAAATTTAAAGTGTGTGTGTGTGTGTGTGTGTGTGAGATTACATACACTGAGAACAACATGAAGATAACAAAGGTTTAAATTTTAGTGTACCGGAAAAAAAACTTCACTTAAATTTTAACATAAGCTTTACAGAAACAAAGAGTTTTAAAGTTAAGACTAAGACAAGTGAAATTTCAGTTTTGATTTGGCTTTAATTCCGGCTCTGGCCCTAGTTATCAAGACTGGTTCATGTTATCAAGAATATGATTTTACTTTTTATTGAGGCAGAACTTGACTTTGATCTTTACTTTCTCTTTGTCTTTACTTGCCTGTTCAGTGCCCCACAGAGCTGTTGTGTGGTCCTGCGCTGCCCAATCTCCCTGAACCCAGGCTGGGCCAGCACACTTGATATTGCAGTACCTTCTCCTTCTATCTCAAAACACTGTATGGCACAGGTATTATTAAAAAAATTATTCTTTTTTAATTTCAGTTAATTCTTGTTTTGCTAATCCCTTTTTGAAAAGCCAAGATACTCCTTGCAATCATTTAAAACACCCTCGGGTCTCACGAAAATCAGAGCCGTGAATCATCACTCCACAGTGAACTCCTCTGGCAGTTGCTATGGGGAGAGAATAACGTCAGTCCCCACCAGTTCTAAGCCTCAGCTTAAGACTGAACACATAATCGTATAGTAATTGTTTCCACCACTGGAAATGGTATTACTCACAGTTATTTAAAGTTACCATCTTTACAAAAGTCACTAGAGCTCCTTCACTGTGACAAGTTCCTTTGTAAGCTGACATTTCTACTTAGATGCACAAATGGACCTGCAAATTTATTATCAACTTTCTTTACCAGAAGCCTTGGAAAGAACTGTTGACTTTTACTGGTCTTTATTATGGCATGTCTGTATGATATCAAAATATCGGCTTAACAAATATTTCAATTCAGGGAGAAGTTGAGCAGAATTCTCTGCAGTGATGGGTGGTTTGGAATTATAGAGACATAGCCTTTCACGCTGTTGTTGTTAATAACACTGATACTATCATCATTATTGTTTTGAAATAGTTCTTTCAATCAAATGCAATTAACTAGTAACTAAAATATCCCAATTCTCCTCTAGGAAGTAATGCTGAATGCATGTTTTGAAGGTGCCGAATACATTTGCAAACTTTTGCAAGTGTTTTTATCTCTGTCTCAAATCTCCCTGTCTTTGAATTGAGGACAGTAATACCTGATTCCTGAGTTAGAACAATGGTTCTCAATTGTGAGGAGGAGAGTGAGGCTGGCTTGATTTTGCCTCCCTGAGGACATTTGGCAATGTCTGAAGACAGTTTTGGTTGTCACAACTCAGGGGTGTTACCAGCATGTAGTGGGTTGAGGTCAAGGTTCTGCTAAACACCCTACAATGAACTGGACGTCCCCTCCCCACCACAACCAAGTCCAGATCTAATCCCAAATATCAACAGATTCACAGTTGAGAAACCCTGGGCTACAATAATATTTTAAATATGTGTGTATACATATGCATATATGTATACATATATAATGATACACTATATTAATATAAATGATATGATATATATCGATTGTCTTTGGACACTTCGACAAATGTTAGTTTTGTTTCTTTCTGCTCTAAAACACTTCAATAACACTTTCCTTCCAAATAAGTTCTCATATACTGTTGAAGCAATTCTGGCTGTTCCCACTGCCATAGTTACCAAAATGCCTTAACAGCTTTCAGTATAGCCCTTCTAAAAAGTATTTTTCTAAAAGTCATAGAGATGTAATTACAGTCCAAATGCAGTATCAACTATCACATGATCAAATTCTCATCCTCCTTTTAGATGTAGTAATCCTTGCGTAGGTGTCTTCTAAGGAATACACTCAAGCTCACCTATTTAACTAGTTTTGACTTAATTTAGGGGCTTTATTAGCAAACAGTGTAAGACAAAGTAGCTGGTATAATACAGAGTGATGTTTAAATTAGTTTACAATTTGCTTGGCCTCATCTAGAACTGAAACGAACAAAGCCATTCAGAAATGTCAGCTGTGTTGCTAACCACTGTAACAAATTGTCGCCTGAACGCTGCACACCTAATGACTTCAAATTAGCTTCACTGCGATATAGCCTGACAGTTCGTTACGACTGTTAGCAACATAGCTGGCGTATCATGACCAATAAATTGGTTTCAGTGTGGGCTGGGAAAGGGACTTCCATCAATTTGATTAAAGAAATTACTGTAGCATTCAAAGCATAAAGACAAACTAGTTTAAGGAGACAGAAATAAGTTAACTGTACCAGAAAAATATTGCTCAGAATTCAAAAACTTGCTTATAAACTATTTGAAAATCAAAGTTCAAACAAATAAAAAAATAATTCAAGCAATTCAATAATTCAAGTACCAAAATTCTCAAAACTTACCATCAAGTATATATTTACTATTACAGGATGGGTTAAGAAAAAAAAGTAATAGAATATTTTAAAATATTAACTTTAAGTTACTGTATGAGAAAACTTATGTCAGTTTAACATTTATTTTTGTAAGTTACATATAAATTCATGATAAATATCTAATTATAAACCAAAGCAAAGCTTGTGAAGGTTATATTTGAATAACAATTCGATATAACTAGCCACCATGATCAACGAAAGGAGTGATCCTTAAATGCAAAAAAGTACATTAGACTACTGTTGACAAAAACATTTTTTACAGTGAAAAGAAAAAGTAGAAGTATTTCCTTAGGAAAAAGTTCAGAATTTTAAACAGCATAAAGGAATGTTTTTAAAAGTTATATTCTCGGTATCTTACATTGGCAATAGGACCTTTATACATGAAAAAATAACAAGAGCTCAAGGTGGCACAAATATATAAAGGTTTACAATTCCATTAGGATCAGCAAAATTCTGAATTAAGTGTGTTAAAAACAAACGTAGAGATTTTTAAAAAACCTAATGAGAAAATGTTGAAGTTGCCCAAATCTGCATACATAACCTAGGACATTAATTGCAACCTTTTGTTTTTCTGTTCAGAAAATGTACCTGGAATATGCTTCGCCCATCCAATGATCACCACCAACTCTCTGTCGGCCAAGTCACACAGTGTAGTGAGGGCTTTGATGTCGCTGTCGGGGACAGTAGGGTCAGGCATGGCATAGATCTTCTCCGGTTCAGCCACCAACAAATGTGAGACAATCTTGTTATCTGCAGGATCAGACCAGAGCACTACAAGATCACTAGTAGTATCATTCCTCTTTTACAAACCCTAATGTATTTTGTGTTTTGAAAAATAACTCAAATTGCCTACAATAAGCCCCAAGTATTCCATTTATGGTTTAATATATGTATATTAAATAGGTTCAGGAAAACTCATAGCAAGAAATAAGCCACTGCAGTCAAACAGAATGCATGCCTTTCTTTGCTCTATGTGCTTTTGCTGGAATGAAGCATCTGTCTTGTAGTGAAAATTTTTATAGCAAACAGATAAGAGAAGTTAGATGCTTTCTGGGTTTGCTCTTTGATTCTTAAGAGGGATTTGGGGAAGTAGATTAAATAGTATACAACAGTTTTACAATAAAAACCCACAGTAAACCACTGAAATATAGACCATAATGTGGGAGGCAAAGAACTACTAATACCCATAGTCATAATGGGCATGAAAGTCATTAATTGTCTTAATTCCTTTAAAGAAGAGCACAGGTCAGAGCCCTTCTGCCTAGGTCAATTACTGACTATATAACTCTATCTCCGTGGGATGCATTAAATAAGAGTTTCTTTCTTTTCTCCCCCTCCCCACACCCCCAGTCAACCTTCCACATATAGCTACTATCAGTTTCCATAAAAATACTCCTACTTAAATTTCACAGTATTTTCTCTTCTGAGTGTCTAATTCTTTAATCCCCTATTTTCATCGGTTGTCCTTAGTTCATTCTCTGGTTCAGATTTATCTGTCTGAAATTTGTGATGTATGTTTTTAAAATCCTTCATAAAATAAACACTGGAGACAAATGGAGAGCATCACATTGGATGTGTTTTATTGCTCAGGGGCATGTGAGACTTTATGGAAGGGGTTATAAAGCCTTGCTAACAGAATGATTTTTCTTGGTGGCTCTATTTTCAATTTCTATATGTAGCTTTAGATTTTATACTTTCTTCTAAATGAGGAGATACAAATGGGTAAGAACAAACCCCCATATTTAAATATTCTATGTACTATTACTGCAGAAAATCAGGGCATTATATGGGATTCTTTGTGAACAAAGACAAAGTTTCCACTGTGTTTCCCAGACCATTTGCCTTTTGCTCTAAATCTTTAAGTTTTTTAACCTAAAATGAAAAGACTTCACATAACTTGGAATATAGCATTATTTTAGTCTCCTTTCACAAATTAATGAGACTTATCTAAGCTATAATTAACACTTTTCTGACATAAAATTTTTAAAATTTACTAATATGGCTGCCATATTAATTATATTTATTTCAAATAGTCAACAGATAACCAGTCATTGGCAGCAGTATTCGATTATCATCAAATTAAATATGAAGATTTGGTAGTAGTCCCAAATACCATGTTTTCTAGAAAAAAGGAATGAAAAATTAAACAGATTCTTTTTAATTTGCAGGATCTGCAAAGAATGACATTTGTTTCTCATATATGCTCCAGAAACAACACCCTGTATTTTTAGTTATGCTTGGGAAAGTTTCAACTTTCATTGCTCTGACAATGTAAGAAAACCTGTCAGCAACCACTAGAGTCTCAGGATTAGAAGAAAATGCAATAATAAAGGGCACAAAATCGTAGCTGGAAGAAATCATGATTCTAATTTTTTTTAGTACAGGGAAAAGGTACTAGTTTTAACCCAAGTCAACAGATACTTGACTTGAGGGTTCAGAGAAATTTGGTTGAAGCTTAGAAATTCCCCTAATTCAGAAAATGGAACAGCCGGCAGCACAGTTTCTAAGTAAATCTTATTTAATGTTTCCCTAATTAGAATCAATAGAACCCAATTTCCATTCTTAGGCCTTTGTAGTACACAATCAGTCAGGGTCCAGAAATCTCCCCAGCCACTTTCTCGGGAAATCCCAGGCACAGTCTCTTGACACTTATCTGACAGGATCTGAAAATTAAGTTTTATAAATGTTTGTTACAAAAACATACTAATTGGATGGACTAAGGAAAATTAACACAGAGGCCTTTAGATAATGAGTAATGATTTATCAGGAGTCCTCTTTATCTCAGACAAATGGAGCTCACTGAAATTGCTGTAATCTTCTTAAAGGTACTTGACAAGCCACTTTCCAATATCTCAGGTGTACAAAGAAAACCATAGGTGTTTCTCTATTATGTCAACTTACAAATGGGCTGGCGTTCATTTTTCTTTCAGTACAAGAAATTAGCAATGGTTTCAGTCAATGTTTGTATATAATAAATGAGAAATGGGCAGTCTGCATATTATTGAATTCAGAAAAACTAAACCTCTAATGAAATTAAGCATTAGTGTTTATTGCATTTTATTGTATTATCAGAAAGTTTTTTATTATAATGTGCAAAATCTGCTTAATGCAGTCCTAGATTGTATTTCCAGAATGCCAAACAGCTTATGCAGACTGAAGAGAAGATGCCAGATTGGACAGTTGAAGGTATAATCAACATAATGTTTTTTGGAAAGGCAAAAGGAAACTATGCCATATGTTCACTTAAGCTTTAATTTTATGTAAAACTGGTTGTTTTTCCTTTGACATAGCTAAAATGTCCTTTCATTTACAGTTCAGGATCTGTTTTATTTATTTAACAGATTCCCATGTGCTCACATGTATGATGCACAGCAGTGACCCCTCCTGGAGAATCTGAATTAGAAGTGGACACCTTCTCTTCCCTTGAAAGCGGATCAAAACTTACCCAGGCCTCTTCTGGATGTGCTATGGAGGCAACTTCCTACAGTGAGTGTTGGTTGTGTCTTCTTAGACAAAGACAGCTGAATGTGAGAATTGTTTTCACCAAAGCACTTCTCGATGCTCAGTAGGAATCCTATGCATAAACATCCTAAAATACTAGCTCTGTTGCACAACTATTAACTGATTTTTCAGAAAATGGGATACAGTTACTGCCTCAATCTATATTCCAGCTCTTTTTAGTCAATGATAAAGAGAATGGGGCTTGCATTTTAGCAGTGTACCAGTCATCCTTTCAAATTGCAACCTGGCATCATAAAACCATGGGCTCTTTAAAAACAATTCATAATGCCTATAAGGGCATCTCAGACGGAACCAGCAACCTATGCTTGTTATTAGTAGGGCCTATTCTTGTTTTAATCTATTGCTAGCTAGTGTGTTAACCTTCTATAGCTCCAAATTAATGAGGCCCCTAATGTATTTTCATTGGGAGGTTGAGCAGTCAAACTCATTTACTTCGTGAAAACTACAAAAATCACTTTCTTGTGAAATCTAAGACTAACAGCTCCAATGAACTAATGATCATAGTATGATCCATTTTATGTACCTCTGCAAATAAAGATAACCAGTATATGTAAAATTCACACTATATAAGCTGTGCATTAAAATGCTTATGCTCCCACAAAATGACTAGGTGAAAAAAGGCTGGGGAGAGAAAACCACAAACATCTCTAAAAGAAAAAAAAAAAAAAAGATAATTAGCTGAGTTGCTGTTGCTCCTCACAGACAATCCTTGGGAATAGAGCCACTGTTCTCCAACAAAGAGAAGTCTCCTTTGAGTCAGAACGGATGGGCATGCTGAAGCTGATGTATACAGAGACAACTGGGAGGATTTCATGTTCTGGGAAGCCAGACACATCTGCTGTACTTACATGGCTTTTTGGCTGGCTGAACGAGCTGAGGGTTCAGGTACGGGCTGTTCTCCGCATCTATTCTGCGCTTATACTTCTGCCGACCTCCACGTACTCTGTCAAGACGCACCCCTGTGGGCAAAGACAGGCACCGGCTTACTGTTTAGGCAAACGTCTTTGAGATCAATCAAATATGTAGACAATATCCCCAGGGGCGCTTTGGTGACAGACAGTAGAATGTAGAATGGCCCGGGGGTAGGAGAAGAAGGAAAATAAGTGGTGGCTAAACTGAAATTGCCAGTGCTTGAAAAACAGATATGCCAGCAGATAACATACCTGAAAGACATTTTATGCAAGGCCATTAAGGTTACTATTTGCACATCAAAGAAAAGATGGGTTTCCATGTGAATTAATACAAAGAAGCTGTTATTTGGTGCTGGTGTAGTTTCTCAAATTAAAGATGCTGGCGTCCTGTATCCTCTTCGTCAGTCACTCCTGAAAGCTCAATGTGCAGGACCAGGTAGACCAGTAGACCAAGAGCTATCCAACCCTCCTGCAGTCTGCCAGAGGACTCCATATGGACTTGTGAAACTGAATAAGGAGCATCCACATGTGGGGGGCTGGCATCACACTGCACCAGATTCAGTCCTGTGCAATGCTAGAATCGTTCCATATTAAAATGTCAATATGGCCCAGAAGGGGAATGTTATTTACATTTTGGCACACGTTTGCATTTCCTGTCGTATGTGAGAAAACAGAGAGCAGGTTTGGGCTGAACACAGTATAGAAAGAGGAGCTTCCTGAAGAAAGAACTCAGAAGGCTAGGATATTGCAGGAAAGGCATGGTAACAGGAGAGAGCTGAAGGGCAAAGCTGAAAAGTAGGCAGAAGTAGACGGGCATGAATAAAGCTTTTTCCCAAACAGTGATGGGCTGCATCAAGATTCAGAAAGGTACTTTTGGCAATGGAGCTAAAAGATTAAGGAAAAAGCAAAAGGGAAAGAAAGGGATTAAAAGTACAGAAAAGTTTCATTCATATGGGGAAGCGCTTATTTTATTAATAATCTAGTTTCCAGTCTATATTTGTAAAGTTTAGGACATGACCATATAAATCTTTATCAAATAAAGGGACATTTGTAAGAGTGAGGAGAGACTGTGGTATCAGGTTATACCTTAATTGCTCTAACAGTGTAACATTTTCCATTAATAAATTCAGCCATGTAATTCACTGTACATATTTTGTCATTTCTCAAATAGTTTAGGAAATAGATTTGGTTTAACAGCATCATCGGTATTATTATATTATTGAAACGCCTCTCAGAGCCATTAATATGCAAATGGACTCTGTAAAACTCTAAGAGGAAGATATATAGCATACGAAACATTTTGCAAACCAATTTAACAAAAGAGCCTGTTTTTTGGAATACTTATTAACGTCATGTGGAACATGTGAGTTGTGGGTTATCTGAATTATATGAAACAGTTTGGGAAAAGCTGATATATATCTGTGTGAATATTTACAGTGACTATATTACTCAAATGTTAAAAATTATTAGTGATCCATAAGATAAAGGAAAACACAATTTTTTTTATATTATCTTACTACTACTACTTTATGAGTTGATTATCTTTTAGTGGAACACACACTTGATTCTAGATAAAGCCTGAATTATCATATTGAAACATCAGAGTACAGTTTAAATGAAATCAGGAGACTTCAAGAGCAATTAAGTAGGTCAGACAAATAAATATCAAAAACCAAAGAAGTTAGGTACAGTTTTTAAGTATTCACTGAAAATTGTCATGCATGTGGGTCACAAAGAAGCTACATTTCCTTATTGCCACTTTTAAAGCACTTCATGCCTATAAGTAGAGTCATTCGTTTGCTGATCTAATTTCTAATGTCTATTTTTACTGCATCTATATTTACTAAACTTTAACACCTTCTATTTCCTTCCTCTTTTATCATGTTTTATCTTTTCTTCATCTCTTTCTTCTTCAACACTTTCAAGATATTTTTCCAGTTTAAGGTGGTCACATTTTATCTGAACATTGAATACATAGTCAAACCTGTTTCATTGTAAGAGTTTTTAAAATTCAAAATCATATTATAAAATTAAAAGCATAGGACACTAGTTATATCCTCAGATGTTTGTCATCCAATTCCAATCCAATGAGAACATTTAATCTGATATTATTAGAGGTGTGAAGTGAAGGCAGGGGGAGGGAAGAGGGGAGAGAGAGAGAGAACAAGGACAGGCAAAAGCTAAAGAGAGAGGAAGTATTTTGGGACATCTTTAAAGTTGTTGGAATGAAGACAGCTCACAGAATAAATCGTGATTGGGCTTGCGGTGCTTGTCAGGGAATGTGTTCATCATTAGCAGCATATACTTACATACTGAACTACACAGTACATATTCTCCAACACAGAGTCAGAGCCGGAGAGCTTCTGACAATGGAGGTTGTCTATTATGAAGGCCCACAGAAGAGGACCACCACTGAGTGACTTGACTCAAGGTCCTGGCAGGAAACAACTGGGACCCACAGTCCTATCACCTTAAAGCCACCAATCATCATAGCCAACTGGGCCAAGTCTACCGAGAAAGTGCAACACTGAAAGTTAGTTATTACATACTATGAAAAAAAAATACACATCCTCAATTGACAGAATTTTTGTTATATATTATGGGTTTTTTTTTTCATTTGTAGAGACCTATTCTTTAAGCATTGTCAAATACTTTCCATTCCATTCCCTTTCAACTTTGAAAACTGACTTTCAAAAATATTCATATTACCTTCTCCATGCTCCTCAAAAATCTAAGGGGGAGCTTTCTTACGTTCCCACTCTACCCTTTCCTGTGCATCGGTAGATCCTATGCAGGGGTAGATCAATAACTATCTGCCCACATATTTGCACCTCCACCTCATCCTCCCCACATAGCCACTCATCCAACTACATGTCTATCCAGTTTCTAAATATTCAAGACTTTTCACACAAGCCATCACTCTATACTTCATTTCCTAAAATGAAGATCAGTTGGACAAAGCATTTTTTTATGATTTGTAATTTTATTTATATGATACTCAGTAGAAAAAAGATTAGATATTGATACTCATAAAAAAGTATATAATTATATAGTAAAAGTTGACAGAGACTCAATATGGAGAAAAGTTTTCCCACCAAGTTTAGATAACAATTAATGGTAAACATTTCTAGAGTCAATATATTTTAAAAGATTATAATAATTAACACATGAAATTTTCATTCTCTGTCAAAAGCAGGCAGATATTGACAATTTCAAACATTCAAACCCAGTAAGCAGTATTTCTACTGCTTTTAATGTCTTTTCAAAATCTGGAAACTCTGTCTTTTGTGCATTGTTTAGTGGTATTATTATTATCATCATTATTATTTGGTTTAGCTGACTTCACGCTCAGTGAAATGTTTGAACCAAAATCCTAGTAACACAGAGCTACGACTACTTTTATATCATACTAAAACTATTCATCAGTTTATTCAATTACTCTGGGGGAAAATACCACCCAGTAGTACCAGTTTCCTCCCCAACCAGGGACAATCACATAAACACACCTACATGCAAGTGACACAGATCTAAAAGTTAATCAGCTCAAAATATATCTTCAAACATGTGGACACAGCCTCTTTTTTTTCAGTAGCTTGAAAAAACACTTAACAGCCTCTTTATTTGTGTATATTTGAAAACAGGTTTCATGTGAGTCATAATAAGATATATACTTAAATTTAAAAATGTTATTTTAAATGATCTGATAAAATACTGCACAGAAATTAAGATATTTCTATAACTTTTTAAAATGATTTTTCAGAAAAACAAAAATTTAAAAACACCAATACCATTAAAATACTGTGTCACAAATGAGACAGGATTACAGGAAATCAAACATCAGATTACGAAAAGCATCGCTCATAATTTTAAGAAGACTCACTGGAAAACAAACTGTATAATTGGGATACAACACTTTTTATGAGGAAGCTAATTTCACAGCAAGAAAAGGTAGATTGCAAACGACAAAAGTATTTAGCCGAAGAGTAATGCCACTGAAGTTTAAAATCCTGTAAATCAAACACATTGAATAAAAATTCTACCACTACTGCAATTGCCTGGATATAAACTTAAGCCATGATTTCTCATTAGTAGGAATATATGCAAATGATATGTTGAGTTAAAAAATAAATATATATTCACTAAAAAAAATTGAGAAGGGGAGAGAAAGAGAAAGATAATGAAAACCACCAAAGAATAATATTTTTATATAATTATTTGTAACTACAACTAATTTATAGATAATTTTTGAATTTTCTGGCCTAAAATTTTTAACATTGCATATATCAAAATTAAGGATAACTAATTATCAATCTATAAATCCCTATGAGTTTGGTCCATTATCTGTAATCATAATTTTTGTGATGACTACAATTTCTCATTTTAATCTTTTCAACTGTGATTATAATACTTTATTCTTAATTATGTAAAGAATATGTCAAAGAAAATAAAGCATAATGTACAAATCAGAATGGTTCGGTTCTTTTTCTGGCTTTTTCAATAAATAGCTCTGTAAACTTTGATGAGTCCCCTAACCTATTTGCTTTTCCAAATATAAGATGGATATAAAGAGAATATCCTCCTTGATGTTTTGCTATAATGATCCAGTAATATTATGTCACAGATATTACACAAATGCATATTTAAAATATTTTATAAACCTTAAAGCCATATACCTAGAACCAACTGACCTTTGACAAAGCAGACAAAAACATCCCCTGGGAAAGGACATCCTATTCAATAAATGGTGCTGGGACAATCGGAAAGCCATATGTGGAAGAATGAAACTGGATGCCTATCTCTCACCATATAAATTTAACTCAAGACGGATTAAAGACTTGAATGTAAGACCTAAAACCATAAAAATTCTAGAAGAATACCTAGGAAAACCTCTTCTGGAAATTAGCATAGGCAAAGAATTTATGACAAAGATCCCAAAAGGTAATGCAACAAAAATAAAAATAAATAAATGGGACTTAATTAAAAAGCTTCTGCACAGTAAAAGAAATAATCAACAAAGACAACTTACTGAATGAGAGCAAATATTTCCAAACTATGCATCTGACAAAGAACTAATATCCGGAGTCTATAAGGACCTCAAATAACTCAGCAAGAAAAAAACAAGCCTACTTAAAAAGTGGGCAAATGACATGAATAGACATTTTTCTAAAGAAAATATATAAATGGCCAATAAACATATCAAAAACCGCTCAGGCTGGGCATGGCGGCTCATGCCTATAATCCCAACACTTTGGGAGGCTGAGGCAGGAAGATTGCTTGAGTCCAGGAGTTCAAGACCAGCCTGAGCAACATAGTGAGACCCCATTTCTTTTTTTTTTTTTATTTCAGCATAATATGGGGGTACAGATGTTTAGGTTACGTGTGTTGCCCTTGTCCCCCCTCCCCACTTCAGTCCAAGTTTCAAATATGTCCATCCTATTGCGTGGTGCGCATTGCACTCTTTGTGTATGCATATACCCATCCCCTCTTCCCTCCTCCCCCCTCCCCAACATCCAATAGATGTTATTCTTATATGTGCACTTATGTGTTGATCAGTTAATATCAATTTGATAGTGAGTACATGTGGTGCTTGTTTTTTCATTCTTGGGATACCTCGTTTAGTAGAATGTGTTCTAGTCCTTTCCAGGAGTATATAAGAGGTGCTATATCACCATTGTTTCTTAAAGCTGAATAGTACTCCATGGTATACATATACCACGTGAGACCCCATTTCTATGAGAAATTTTAAAAATTAGGTGGGCAGGGCGGCCACCTTCCTGTAGTCCCAGCTACTGGGGAGGCTGAGGCAGGAAGATCACTTGAGCCCAGGAGTTTAAGGCTGCACTGAGCTACAATTGGGCCACTGCACTCCAGCCTGGGACAGAGAGTGAGATTTGGCCTCTAAAAACAAACAAAAAGCTCAACATCACCAATCATAGAAATCCAAATAAAAGCCACAATGAGACACTTTACTCCAGTCAGAATGGTCGTTATTAGAAAGTCAAAAAATAATGGATATTGGTAAGGATGTAGTAAAAAGGGAATGTTTATACACTGTTGGTGGGAATGTAAATTATTACAACCTGTACAGAAAACAGCAGAGAGATTTCTCAAAGAACTAAAAGTAGACCTACTATTCAATCCAGCAATCCCACTACTTCTCTTCCCAAAGGAAGAGAAGTTATTATATCAAAAAGATACCTGCACTCATGTTTATCACAGCACAAATCACAACAGCAAAGAAAGGGAATTAAGTGCACAGCTGATGAGTGGATAAAGAAAATGTGGTATATGTATACCATGAACTATTACTCAATCATTAAAAAAAAAATGAAATAATGTCTTTTGCAGCAATTTGGATGGAACTGAAGGTCATTATCCTAAGCGAAGTAAATCAGGAATAGAAAATCAAATACTGCATGTTCTTACTTATGTAAGTGGGAGATTGCTATGGGTATGCATGGTCATACAGAATGGAATAATAGACACTGGAGATTCTATAGGTGGGAGGGTGGGAGGAGGCGAGGGATGAAAAATTATCTATTGGGTACAATGTATACTATTTCAGGTGTTGGATATACCAAAAGCCCAGGCTTCACCATTATACAATATATCCATGTAACAAAACTGCACCTTTACCCTCTAAATCTATTGAAATGAAATAAATATTTTATTAACCTTAAAATGTCAAGTAAAAATAAGGAGGTTTTCATCACATTATTTTGTTGAAATACTGCCATATTATTTTATCGAAATATATTTTGCATCATGATCATTTATTGAACATCTATCCACAAGGAGTTTGACATTCCATCCCACCTCAATTCTGTAGGTAAAAAGATTGGAGATATGGTGGAGTCCTTTAATTATTCTTTAAAAAATAATTTAAAGGATAAAAGCCAAATTAATGCTATTTGATGTCTAAATAATTTATAGAAATATCTGGTGTCTCATTTTATTTACTGTTCATTCTTGTCACTAATAATATTTAGATAGGTGATTATCTTACAAGAGATAAAGAAATGAACCAAAATTCTATTTAAAAAAGGTGCTTTCCCAGAGTTTAGCTGTAAATACACAATACAAAGTAGAGAATTTATAATTATCCAATTAACCTATTTAAAAGACTCAAACTAACCATTTTAATAGGAACAAACAATAATAATAGTTTTGATCAGAACCTGGGAAATCCAGCTTTGTCATAAACAAACATCAATATAATCCAAATATTTCCCCTGAAGGTGACAAAGCCTATCTCCTTATACTTTTACGATCTTAAATACAAACAATTTCTGTTTGGACTTCACTTGTAAACCACTTTTGAAAAAGTTTAAAAATAAGATTTCTCCCAGGAAATAAGATACCGGTAATGTTCAACGTTTGACAGGATTTGAAGTTAATTAAGGCAATTGGATTTTCTATTCATGTGGAGACTACCATTATCTTTAAAAAAAAAAAAAAAAAAAAGATTTTAAGTGTTGGCATTACCTACCTAATAGAACATTTCACATTGCTTCTTCTTCCAAATACTGCACGTGCCTATATTGCCACAAGGGAATTACAAATCTTATACATTGTCAGAATATACAAAATTGAGAAAGCAAGAGTAGGGCAAGGAGAAAAAAAAAATGCCGTGAGGCAAATAAACACCAATAGAAGTAAAACAGTTCAGCGCAAGGTCTTCTTAGGTCAGCATATTTTAAGCCTACATTTTATGCCCAAATGCAAATTTTTATAATATTCTATAGTCCAAAGTATTTTTTACATTTTTAATAACACAAAGTCAGAGGCATTTCATAGGCTAATAAAAAATCTCCCCTTTAGAGAATTACACAGGATACCCTAGCCTGCTTTCCCAATTTAGAGATAAGACATTTATTATGTTGTTCCCAAACGAAAGTTTCTAAAAAGCATTACTTAATACAGACCCCTGAACGACTTAAGAAAAATGCAAATGGTCATATTAAAGTAATACTTACAAATATTTTAAAGTTAATAAATACTAAATAAACAGTTGTGTTAAATATTATCAAACGTGGATTGTAGCTAGATATTGGCAGCAGACTGGAAAAGCAACAGTTCTGGAATAATTGGGTAAAAAAGATGAGAACCTTCTCCTGCATCGCATGTCTTCCTAGTACTGCAGATCCTTTTGCTGTCTATGACAAGCTCCCTCCTTCCCTTAGGAGAAGTTTCTAACGGCGCCCTTGAATTCCCCTGAGATTTCTGTGAGGGAACCATCATACACAGAGGACAGAGCAAATCCCTTTGAGGAGCTGTAGAAAAGCAGCAAAGGGAGCTTAGCAGCATCAGACACAGCAGCGGGAGTTTTAGTGGCAGCCTCTGACGGGGTTCTCCTTCCGGACAATATCCTGACAGCACCAGTTTAACCTGGAGTCGCTGTGCATATTTTAGGCTTCTCAGTAAGGATATGAGTGAAGATTAGTTGTATACTCATATGTATACTCCAAAGAGAATCTGTCCTCCCTTTATTTAATAATATTAAATTCTTGAGGATCATATAAGACAGTAAAAGAAATCAACCTCTAGATATTTTCTCTAATCATAATGCCCCTTCTCAAAATAGACAGTGATAATAAACAGGAAGAAAGAAGTCCCTTTCTTCCTGTTTCAACAGTCTTTGACTCCCCAAACCTACCTCTCCCTACCAAGCAATGTCTTCACTGTTAATTCAATGAATCAATCTGTGCATGAAGTATCTTGGAATATACCAAAATAGTAGCCAGTTACTAGCAGTTGTTGGTTATCGAGAGCTTATCATATCCTAGACAATGGGTTAACGGCTTTACATATATTAACACATTTAATCCGTATAACAACCCTGTGAGGCCAGTACTATCATTATCCCACTTTGCAGATGAGAAAACCGGAACTAGCAAGGGTAAGAGGAAGAACCAGGAGTGGGAGTTGGGGAGAATGGCCACTGAACGCACGTTCTTAAGCACTATGTTCATACTATTTCTCTGCCATCGAAGTTTATTTTTGGAAAAGAACATTTGATATATATTACAAAATCAGAAGCACAAGCAGATGAAAACCAATTGTTAAGGGAAACAATACTTGCAACATGATATGGGGCACATGTAAAAGGCAGGCAGAATGATGCAACTAGCAGGAGGGGGAAAAATGCACACTCTTATGCAATGGAAGGGCTATTTCGCATCTACAACTCTGTAAGGGGACTTCACTTAAAAAAGTTTAGAGTTATGAGGCTGTGAATAAACCAAAAGTGATAAAATGATTCCATCCCTCTGCTTTTCCACTGAGAGAAGAAATCTTAATTTCCTTGCTCCTCAAAATATCACTGCAAATTAGAGAAGGTGTGTTTTGCCAGGGCCATGGAGGGACAGCAACATTCCAGCCAAATTTTACAGTTCAGAAGGGAGGCCCACACAGCTGATTTTCTGCTAGATTCCCCTGGTCAGTGATTACATTTACTTATGCTGGAATATCATGACAACAATTCAGGAACTTTGGAAACTGCTTGGTTGCATGCAGAAACACTATAATGTCTGATGATATAAAAGAGAAAAATCACAGAGGGAGAGAAAATGCATATCCATTAGGTGGGCTTTTTTTTTTTTTTTAAAAACTGAGTCCTCAGTCACTAAAAGAGATAAAAGCCATGACTCACATTAAAGCTTCCTTGCTTTACAGATGAATTAACAATTAGCAAGGGGAAGTCTTTCGTTTTGGTCTCCTGATAGCTATCTGGACTATTAAACATGTGAGGCTTGCATAGGAAATTACAAAGGCTTCCCTCCGTTTCAGATTCAAGTTAAGTTCAAAATGCAGTTGCGGATTTCTGTGCATAGGACATAATCCCCAAGAAGTCCCTTCTATTTTTTTTTTTTTTTTTCCTTTTCCTCCATGGTGTGACTGACTGCTCTTGGCTGGTTCCGAGGCTCATGTGCTAAATTTATAATCTGGATTGGAGCCGAAATTGAAATGACAGAAATTTTAAATAACCATAAACAAAATATTTAGCAGGGGAAATGTTGTTCT
This sequence comes from Avahi laniger, assembly GCA_963575035.1. NCBI lineage: Eukaryota > Metazoa > Chordata > Mammalia > Primates > Indriidae > Avahi > Avahi laniger. The sequence continues at coordinate 7,228 of CAUYSK010124777.1, read as the reverse complement.
ACCAGAGGTAAAGTTGCTTCATGTGAAGCATGGAGCCCTAATCTATGACACATACAAGCACAAATTAGGTCATCTGCAACAGGTGACAAGTTTTAATTGAACGTCTTCTGTCTGCAATTCTGACAAAAGGTGAATGGAAATAAATGAGTCTGGCAAGACAGCCCTGAGCCTTACAATACCCAATATCTCATTATTTTTAAACAGCTATCTATAAACTGATGCTGACAAGCCTTGAACCTTTTATTTCTGCTCAAGATGAGGTGGCTGTGAAGGGAAGGAAAAAAAAAAAAGAAAGAAAGAAGGAAAAGGGGCAACCAGAACATTACATTAAACATGCAATACCTACTATTATCACTTCCCAATGTAATTAAAGGAAGTCTCCTATTCAAAAGGCACTCTTTCTTGGTTTGATGAGAGAGAGAGACCACACGTTCACATGCACATGCTTGGCCTGCATTTGCTAAACATGGGGACTCGTCTTTAAAGAGAAAAAGAAAGTCTTCTCTTTCCTTCTTTTTGCCTGTTAAAAATTTCATAAACTGGTGAAAAAGACAGGACTGTGATGTACGCATGCCTTTCCAAACCATATTTTGTCTCGTCACTACTTAAGCCGGATGACCCTTTCCTTTATCCTTTTCGAAATTGCCTTCGCATGTGAATAAAATTATGAATTAGTAGGTAAAGACATGAAATAGGGTTGTACATCAACATCAGGAAAAGTGATTCCACTAATTCACAATTAAATGTGATACTGGCAGCAATAAGTTTAACACAATAATAATAGCAATGACGGTGCACAGCACCCCATGGGGAAGCTCTGTATAAACAGAAGCACAAATATTATTTATGCAAAATTAAATGCCCTGTAAAAATGAATTAAATATGAAATCAACCAAGCAGGTTTACAAGTTGCTGGGTTGAGAGCTTACAGTCACTTTGTTTCATTCGAGGGAGACATATACAGAGGAATATAGCAGCGTCTAATGAGCAAGAAGCAGACAGATTTCAAAGAGAATATAGGTTAAAAAAAATAAATAAAAGGAAATAGGAGGCAGAAAAAGGTGGCATGTGAGCCAGGAGGTCATTCAGTTTCAGTATGTGTGAATCTAGAGCACATGGGCAACCTACGAAGAGCTTATGAAGCTCAAAGAGAAGCTTACGGAAATGCTAGTAGGGGAAAACTTTAAGTCCTGGCCAATTTGTTAGTAATTCACTAAAGACAGTAAAAATGCATTACCAGAGTCAAGCAGAAATTCTGAGAGCCAATTACAAGATAACAAAGAGAAGCATGGTGTTTAATACTATTTCTCTGGTGACCACTATAATTTGGCAAAGTTGAAATTCAAAATAAAGTAAATCTAGTACAAAGAATATATTATACACTCTTAGGTATAATTCTCTTTACACATGACCTAACACATAAAATATGTAGGAAGGCCAGGTGTAGTGGCTCACACCTATAATCCTAGCACTTTGGGAGGCTAAGGTGGGAGGATGGCTTGAGGCCAGGAGTTAGAGATCAGCCTGGACAACATAGCCAAATCCTGTTTCTACCAAAAGAAAAAAAATTTAGCCAGCTGTGGTGGCACATGCCTGTAGTTCCAGTTACTCAAGAGGCTGAGGCAGGAGAATCACTTGAGCCCAAGAAGTCCAAGGCTGCAGTGAGCTATGATCATACCACTGACCTCTAGCCTGGGTGACAGAGAGAGACGCTATCTCAAAAAAAAAAAAAAAAAAAGGAGGAATAAAATCAGTTCATTAGACATTAAATGTAAATATATAATATTAATGTATGTATGCCCAAATCTCTCAAAGTGAAAGATTTTTTGTGACACTGTGATACTTATTTCTTATGACAATGGCAGCAACAAGTTAAACACAGTATTAATAGTAAAAAAATAATGCACAGCACCCCACCGGGATGCTCTGTGTAAACAGAAGTACAAATGTTATTTATTCAAAATTAAAAATACCCTGTAAAAATGAACTAAATATGAAATTAAACAAGCTGGTTTTCAAGGTGCTTGGTTGTGAGCCACAGTCACTTTGTTTTAGTCAAGGGAGAGAAATACAGTGGAGGCTAATGACTCCACTATAAGTCTTTAGTGGAACAAATAAGTAATGAAAGAACGTAAGAAAGGAGTTAGAGGGATACTCTGAAAGAGGAGGATTCAGACTCTGATAGGAAATAAAGAAAATACAGTGACTTCCATCCCCTTCTCAACCAACGCTATATACCATCGCTAACCCCCATTCATCTACCACTTTCGTGAGGAAAGTTAGCAAAGGAAAAGTAAAGAAAAACAGGAGGGATTATGAGAGAAAGATATAAGCTCTGTAGAAATTTAAAAATTGAGAAGGAAAAGCACAAAACAACCAGAGTGCATTCCCAGTCTCCTTGAGCCCTGAGACATCCGCAACAGCACATAGCCGCTGAGGGCACATTTTCAAGCCAATTAATATATAATTTTCCTCTCCCAGAGTTGACAATTAGACTCTTGAGGAATTTAAGACCTCATGAGAAAAACTGAGGTAGAAGGATCATGAGTGGCAGTGACAATAAGAAAGTGTGTATATATAAATAATATTCGCTAAAATTAAAGAGACAAGACTATAAATGACAGGCATACTAAATAAGTAATGTTTCCTATACAATTAATTTCCATTTATCATCCTTTGATCTCTTCAATATTTTCAGAATAACCATTCTATCTGGTTCCAGCAAGATGACTCTAAATTCAGTTTGCTTTCATGCAGACAATATGGATATGAAAGGCATTATTTTTTTCACATGTTTTTCAAGCCAAATATTCAAAGATATTTTTATTTTACTACTCTGAACAACTAGCTCATAATAAAGAGCCACTCCTGATTCATGTTTAACTGACATATAATATTAAAGATTGGGGGAGAGTTATACATATATATGTATACACAGTTATATATACATCTAAACATATCAAAATTTTCTGTCAAAGAAACTCACAATTGGGAAAGTGCAAACTCTGAGGGCCAATGAGAAAACTGTACATCTGACATATCATGGCAGGGTGAAGTTGATAGCACATATTTTTATTCTTAAATTAGGATGAGTGAAGAGTGTTAAGGAATATAGGAAACATCAACGGTATTTCCAGGTGCCAAATATAATCTTGGCTGAGGAAAGTCTGTTTTTGTACCAAGTCATGAATTTCCTGACAGACTTCCCATGTATAGTTATTACATGAGGGGTTAGTCGGGAGGGTAACTGCCGGGCTGTTCAGAATGGTCTTCCATGCCAAGAGGAGTCTTTCAATTCCAACATGTGCCAAGAAAAAACAAACACACTTTCCCATTCACAAGACAGCTCAAGGCTAGATGTTGGGAGTGAAGACTCCAATTGTCACTACCTCATGTAGGAGGAGGCAGAATTTCCCATGAAAATCTCCTTGCAGTTTTCCAAACCAAATTTTCTTAGTCTTTCCTGTCAACTGTCTCTCTCTCCATTTTTGAAATGCAGCCTGGCCTAAATGCAAATGTCAAAATATTTTATTTATTTACATATATTCAGCTTAATTCCACAAAAATTTGAGGGTTGAAGGAATGGTGAGAAAGGACATACTAATTAAAACAGCTTCAAAGGATCAAAACATAGCTAAATGATTTTGGTGTATGTTTTAATCATGTATTAATCATCATTACACATGAAGTATGTATCACATGTCTGCTACATAGGAGGCACTCAAAAATATTAAGTGAATAAATATATAAATTTACAACATATAGTTATGTATTAATCAGGGTTTGTTTGTTTTTCTTTTGGTACTTCTAAACCTGGAATGTACACACAGAAAGATACAAATTTCTTGTCAATTTTCTGAATAATTCTTATTTGGCATGTTTTTCTTAATGCACTAGTATATATAACTTTAGAAGGTACAGAAAATTTGAAGATAACAAAATAGCATGATGCACTGGGGAAAAAAAGAAGTTGGCTGAGAGTTAGAACCTCAGAATTTAATTTTAATTTTTCAGTACTCATCCTAGACAATATAATAGAAAACAGCATTTGATTTTCTGGGAGAACCTCAGTTAGATATTAAGAAGTACTGACTTATAAGAATTATATTTAGATACTGAATATTGAACAAGAAAGACAAGAGGTCCCTATACTTGGGAAGTTTGACAAATGAAAAAAACCATTCTCTTCCTGAGACATTTTTATTGCTCTCCTGCCTGGAAGCAGATGAATGAGTTGGATCACGTGTTAAGCTCTCTTCCAGTTCTAAGAGTCTATGAATGAAATGGTGTACTTAAAAAGATGGAATTGACCCACAGATTCAGACTCCGACAACTGCCTTGGCAGTTGGAAACATCGACATACTTCATATCTTAAATCAGGGAAGACCAGAGCCAAATGGATAGCATTAATGGACCAGAGGATCAGAAGGCTTTCTGGCACAAGTCTTAGTGTTCCCCTCATACTGACCTTGGCCAAATGCATTTCCTTTTGTTCTTGATGATAATAAAGCAAATAAAGTGCTCATGTTTGAAAAACGCTTCCAGCTTATTACTGCATTAGGAAAAGATCAATGTCTGTTGTACATCGCTGTGGAGACTGAAGTATAGAAAATCATAAACAGCTTCAGATTTGCAAGCATTTTACAATATATAGTCTAGATTAAGTTGAGGAGAGTATGACCAAATAACAGACATTTTCAAAGCAACCAAGGAGTAGATGATGGCTATTCTGTTATTTAACTAAATTCCATCTGGGCATTTGGCTAAATATGACCAGATTTCATTAATACACCACAATGAGGAATGTTTCATCTCACCATCTATAGTCACCCTTTTTTCAGAAATCACAGTGTGTGTGTGTGTGTGTGTATAACACACACATACATACACACAGATACACACACATAAAAAACACAATTCTAAACCAGTAAGACACTATTCAATTTCTTTATTTTTCTGATAACTATTTGGCCAGGCCAAATGATTCTGTAAGAATGATTCATTTGCAAAGTTTTCCCTCTAAGACAACCCATACTATATGAGTTTATATTAATATTTACATTAGTTGTAAAATCAAGCTACTACAGGGACTATATACATAAAGTGAGTAAAATGAACTATGTGCCAAAAAAAACAAAAACAAAACAAAAACAAAAACAAAAAAAGACAGGTGGAACTATGGAAAACCAGAGAGCATTTACCCCAAAAGTACATAGCCACTGCTCAGCAGCAATGAGATATTTATTGCCTTATGGGAGTGGGGTGGGCAAGCTTGAATGTGAGTCCAGTGTTATCAGAGTTTCCACTTCCAAAGAAAGCCAGCAATCTGGATCTTCATATAAAATTATCCAATTTTTAAGTGTTTCCACAATTTCTTAGCTAATTGTGTAGCCCTCAGGCTGCCAGTATATAATCTTTGATGTCTATACCAAAGTTACACGGGGGCTGTTAGAAGTTCCCTGATAGAAGCCAACTTTGACAACTGGCTGGTTAAGTTAATATGATAAGTTGGTAGCTATTTATAAATTATCCTTTTATTTATTAGGCCCTCATTATATCATCATAAATCAAATTATCTAACTACTTAAGTTGGTCTATAGGCTACATCTTGAAATTCTCATTTTAAAATGCTATTTTATAAGGTTGCAGGTATAATAATAATGTATAAAATATAAAGGTTTTCATTAGAAATCATTTCAAACAGGAGTAAAAACTTAATTATGCACACATAGACCTAGCACCTGTCAGTTAAGAATGCTGACATGGTTTGATCCAAACAAGCCCTCCTAAAGAATTTCTTGCTAAGCACTGGTCTCCACTGGTATTTATAGCAAATGGCAGCAAAGGCTTTCTTTAAATTCATCAATTATGTTTAGTAAATGTTTTCACTTTTTGAAGGAATATCTTTCTGTCAAGTGAAATCTGCTGGAACCTGCAACTCAATTCCTGAAGTACAACTGGTGTATGTCCACTGTCACTAAGATTATACCAAATTAATCGTCATTGAGAATTAGCTGACAAAGAATTTTTCTTCTGTTGGTCTAGACCCTTTCTCCTCCAACTGCTTGCATTATGTGGAAGAGAAGGTCTTTGAAGTGGCAAAAGAGGATGCTGAATGCTTTTGGATAGTTCTAGAAGGAATTAGGTTGTAACAGTGCTTCCTTTGTGTCAATCCATCACAGAGTATGAGAGAGCAGAAGATGCTGCTACAATAGAAAAACTAACGGCGATGGGGAGATGGCCAAGACAGTGTGCCTACCAAAGATTTCATAAGAGAAGGGAAGGGGAAAGAAATTTAATTTTAAAAGGCTTTTGCTTATTTAAAAAAAAACCTGTAAGTTTGAAAGAAAGTAGTAAAAATCATTTTTCTATAAACTTTTCAAGAATATGCTAGCACGTTATGAAGAACTTTCTATATGTCACATAACATTTTCCATAGGGTGAAAAAATAAGTCTTAAAACAGGTCATAACACATACTGGACAGCCAGCAATAGGTCTTAGACCACCATAATAACAGTGTCATTGCAGCCACCATCAGTAAAAATATAAACTTATTTGCAAGATGAAAATGAAACATGTACACCTACTGAAATAAATGCTTATTCCATAATTCCTGTTAACACCAAATCACTCCAGCAACGTGGGCCTCTGGCAGAGAGGTACTGGCTTCTTTCAATGTACCAATTTCAGAAACTCACATTTCACAGCCTCTTATCTCTGCTGCCATCAAGAGAACTAGACAGGAATTCCCTTGGAAGTTGTTATCGCAGTGCCCTAATCAGTCAAGAAGGTTGCTGTTGGGCAGCATGAAGCATCCCCTCCATCTACAGGGACTTCATGGCTGGCCTCTCAGCACTCAGAGTCCCTACTGGCCAAGGAAATGAAAGACCGTGAAATTGAACCCAAGATACCACATGGCAGGTCAAGAAAGTGCAAACTGGGCCACCGAAGCAGCCCAGAAACATACTTTAATGTTATGATAACATTTCTATTACAATGTCAAGACTGGAAAAAAGTACAATACTTAGATTTCAAAAAAAGTTTTGGATAGTCATATATCTTGGTTTACTCATGCATGTAACAACATCCTACAGGAGACAGCAAAGCCAAGAGTTTATGTATTTTGGGGAAATCATAGAAAAGCCATTCTTCCCCTCATCCTCTCTTCCTTCCCTGTCTGGTCAACCAATTTAATTAGTTCTAGCCAGAGCAATCAGACAAGAGAAG